>CM052147.1:122228-132691 GCA_028455555.1 Augochlorella aurata
GGTTACAGTTATCCAGCTCCTCGGCCAGGTAACGATCGATCCCGCGTCCTCTTCCGCTCCCAGAAACTATTCGAAAACAATTCAATTCAATAACAAGCGATTAAGCCCGAGCAGCTCCCCGAGCGTCAGCCGAACAAACGTATCGAATCGCGATTCACTGCGCGCGTCCGCGCTATAGATCGCATCGGCGCCATTACTTTTCGCCGTGGATCGCGCACGGCTGACGAATAATCGGCCGATAACAGGCCCAAACGGGGGACAGCCGTGCATCAAACGGTCCGGCTTCATTTCACCGGGATCGTGAAAGACTGGGTCTTCTGGGACCGCGGGTATGCGCCGCTGTATATATGCATAGCGGGTCGTTGAATCCGTGATTCGGCAGACTCCAGGCTAGTCCCCGCCGTTTACAGATAGGGGAGGGAAGGTATCTTGTCGGAAGTAGACATTGATGGCCGATAGCTCTCGGTCCCGACGTCGACTGAACCCGGGGACTGCTTCGAAACTGCGTAGCACACCGTTGGAATCGCGAGATCGGAGATCACGCGGGGATCAGACGGAGACGGACCCGCTCCGAAAGCTCGGCGACGAAAGAGGACGGAGAGGAGAGATCGAGCCGTGGAGCCCAACGAGTTCCAACCATGTCGGCACTAACTTGTATTAATGTTGCCGATCAATTCTAATAGACGTGGTCGCATCAGCGCCGCACGTGCATTTGCATGCGTGTACAGCGTGTTCCTTAATGCGCGCCGTAAGATTGCGTTCCGAGCGGCCACGGAATCTCGTGGAGGCGCGCACTGGAAACTGCTGTACGGTATCTGTTCCGTAACTGTTCCAATTTCGGGACTGTCTAGGGACAGTTACGGCAGAGGTGATACCTTTTTTTATTTGTTTCGAACGTTGAGAATGATAACGCAATTGGAGAAGATATATTAACTCTTTGCACTCGAGTGGCGACTCTGAGGCACCACTGAAATTGTTATATGGAGTTCCAAAATAATGTTTATATTAACAAAAATTTAGATTTATAACTTTGTCAAGGTTATGTCGAGATTATGTTAAGTTAAAATGGTTTTGAGTGCAAAGGGTTAAAGGACTCGGCCAGCTCAGCCTTTAACCAGAGACCATAACTGTTGTAACATTGTCATAATTTTTGCTTAAAATGACTGCGATTAATAATTATTGGTTATAAATGATTCGAATTTTTTGGTTATGAATAACTGTTATTTTTCATTTTTTGTTACGAATAATTATTATGTTGTAACATTGTTATCATTTTTGCTTAAAATGACTGTGATTAATAATTATTCGTTATAAATGATTACATTCTTTTGGTTATGAATAACTGTTATTTTTCATTTTTTGTTACGAATAATTATTATGTTGTAACATTGTTATCATTTTTGCTTAAAATGACTGTGATTAATAATTATTCGTTATAAATAATTACATTCTTTTGGTTATGAATAACTGTTATTTTTCATTTTCTGTTACGAATAATTATTATGTTGTAACATTGTTATCATTTTTGCTTAAAATGACTGTGATTAATAATTATTGGTTATAAATGATTACATTCTTTTGGTTATGAATAACTGTTATTTTTTATTTTTTGTTACGAATAATTATTATGCATGGCGAAAATTGTTTTTTGTTACAAACAACGATTATAGATGACGAGAATGTTAATTCGTTGTAGATTATTTATTTGTAACACGAATGGCGATTATTTATTTATATAACAGTATTATATATATCATGCTTGATGTTTATTATATACATAATATAAGAAAGGAGACAAACTATTACATTTTTCGATTTTCAATTTAAAATAATACCTAAAAAATTTTATTTTTATAGTTAACGACACCAATCTATGGTTTACTGTCCATTTTAGTTTATTGTCCATTGCAATCGTCGGATCGATAAAAATGATACTTAAATTTTTTAATTTACAGTTATTGAAATCATAAAGCTGTCTTCGTGGGAAATTATTAAATTGATTTATTCACTTGTTTACTACTGGCTCGTTCCGTTAGGTATAACGATATAATTGTCCTGCTATTAATCATTTCAGGACGAATACCATCATAGTGGCGACGTTAGGCTTGCGTAATTATGCATATAGCCCGCAAGGGTAAAAACGAATCATTCGAAATTGCAACTTTAATATGTAACGTGTCGATCTCTATAGATATTTACAAAGGCTGACGCAATTGTTATTAATCTAATTTCATTAAAATACAACTATTTTAAAAACCACTGACACAGAAAAAGATTGAAGGGCAAGCTTCATTTTCTAAATATTGTTTAAACAAATAACGTTTTCGGAAAACGTTTTCTTTGGTCAAGCGATTAATTTCGGCGATCCAAAATTGTTAAGATATCTAAAAAAACTATTGTTTATAATCTGTATATTGAGGGTAGAAGCCATTTTTTTAATTCCCTAGATATGGTCATTGTAGATAATAAAAAATGTATGTGTAATAAATAATAAAAAAGATATGTGTTAAATCATTTTCAATTTTATACTAAAATCTCATTAGAATCATAACATAATTTACAAATATAATAAAACACAATTTATTATTTGTTGCTTTTCTTTTACTTACCCCTACGCAAAATGAAATCTTGAGTTTTATAAATAATCTACACTTTTACGGCATAACAAAAAGAATTGAATTTGTTTGTTAAATTGAGTTTGACATGTTCCATGATCTGGTACAATCAGTAATGATACTGTCCCCGCTTACGAAACACGTATACCGACTCATTTATTCGAATAAAAATATTTCCACAGCTAATTATTACAAAACTGTATTTAGATGATTGATTTTATAAAGAACAATGTTCAAAAATACAGTCACAATTTTTATATGCACTGTCAGTTGCTCTAACTATCCAGTATTGCATTATTTGCGCTACTGTTTCAAGATGGGATCACAATTAAGCCGGTGTTCCATAATAGGTACCTCTACCTCCCCATCGCAATTATCAGAATCAACGTCAAATTATCGACTTTGTATTCAGTTCTAAAGCAGTTTGGAGTTCCAGTATTGCATTATTTGCGCATTATATTGCTAGTATTGCATCCAGTATTGCATTATTTGCACTACTGTTTCAATAGGGGGTCACGATTAAGTCGGTGTTCCATAATAGGTACCTCTACCTTCCCATCGCAATTATCAGAATCAACGTCAAAGTATCAACTTTTCATTCAGCTCTAAAGTTGTTTAGGGTTAGAACAAACGCAAAAGAACTCGAAATTTTGCAAATGCCAGTGTTGCACTTTTACATGCACTATCGTTTGCTCTATCTATCCAGTATTGTATCATTTGCGCTACTGTTTCAAGATGGGATCACAATTAAGCCGGTGTTCCATAATAGGTACCTCTACCTTCCCATCGCAATTACCAGAATCAACGTCAAAGTATCGACTTTGTATTCAGTTCTAAAGCAGTTTGGGGTTCCAGTATTGCATTATTTGCGCATTATATTGCTAGTATTGCATCCAGTATTGCATTATTTGCGCTACTGTTTCAAGATGGGATCACAATTAAGCCGGTGTTCCATAATAGGTACCTCTACCTCCCCATCGCAATTACCAGAATCAACGTCAAAGTATCGACTTTGCATTCAGTTCTAAAGCTATTTAGGGTTAGTACAAACACGAAAAAGCTTAGAATTTTGCAAATGCCAGTATTGCAGAGGCTGCATCATGCAACTGGTGGTCGTGTTTGCCTTCAGCACGGAGTCCCGAGCTCATTCTCACGCTACACGCTCCGAACATATCGCGGAACACTCTGTAGACACGGGGTTCGCGGACGCATACATAGTTAGGCTAACTCCGCAAGGTATAAATCGCGGGTCATCGCGATCTTTTCGTGTCAAAGCATACTGAATACGGTGAGCAGCATCGCGAAAAAAGCCGCTGGCCGATCGGCCGGTCGCTGGTCGTCCGCGTGTTTCTCGAACGCGGGGTTAAGCGCGCGATTTCGCATTCCAGTTAGGCGAATCGCACGATCCGCGTCCCTCGTTACGGGAATTATGTGCATGGGAAAAATGTTGATCGGCTGGACTTCCCTCTGCATTATTTCTCCTTCGGTGTTACTACCGAAACATAAGCAAGAAGCGTAATCGCCGCGTCCCTTCTTCTGCTAATTATAATGTATACCCAATCAAAGTTTCCTCCACTGAAATTGATACTTTTTCCGAGCCGGGATTTTCTTACATAATAAACCTCTTCTTAGGCTCGAGCATGTTTCTTGTTACTGCTTCATTTAATTGACCAAGAATAGGAGGTCTTCTCGTGCTGGATTTCTGCATGATTTTATTTAAATAATTTCTCTTCTGCTGAATTCTTTTGTTTGTTAAGAAATTCCTTGAGACTGGAACTATTTATTAGTATTGTTTCATCGCGTTGTCAATGTTGGATTTGTTTAAACTTTGTATAATGTCTGTTGTAATATATGTTGGAGTAAAAAGGATTGTTTAAAAATTTCTTATGGGAACGTTTTTATAATATTGAGAATCGTGGAAGAAAAAATTATATGCTTTTATATAAACAATTTCGCTTTTGTGAATTTTTTTGTTTGTTAAGAAATTCCTTAATTGTTATTTCAAAATTTCTGATGAAAATATATTTGTAATATCAAAAATTGTAGGAGAAAATATCACAAACTAGTCATTTTGACCAGTTTGATACTTTTAGCGTTAAAACATTTTTTTATCAATTTGTCCTTTCTTCATGTTGCATAATAGGATTTTTTTTAATAATATTAATCTAATAATAACAAATTTTAAATTAGACATTCGAAAATACAATTGTTTTTATATACTTTCGTGCAGTAATATTAAGGTTTGTTTTTATTTTAGCACTTGAAGTAGACAGTGATAAAATAAGATAGAAATAAAAATATAGAATGTCTGTCCAAAGTGCAAAATACAGGGAACACATAGTTACTTATTTCCACCCTTAATAAATTTAATGAATCAAAAATCTTTAATGTTTTTGCTGTATTGCATTCGATCTACCCCTTTTCTTCATAAAATCAGCAATCTATAGAAGATACTACAATATAGAAGATACTATAATACAGTAGATACTATAATATAGTAGATACTACAGTATAGTATCTATAATGTAGTAGATGTTATAATATAATGGATACTATAGTGTAGTAGATACTATAATTTAGCATCTATAATATAGTAGATATTATAATATAATATCTATAATATGGTATCTATAATATAGTAGATACTATAGTATAATAGACACTATAATATAGTATCTATACTACATTAGATACTATAGTATACTAGATACTATAATATAGCATCTATAATATAGTAGATATTATAATATAGTATCTATAATATGGTATCTATAGTATAGTGAATACTATAGTGTAGTAAATACTATAATATGGTATTTATAATATAATAGATACTACAGTATAATATCTATAATGTAGTAGATATTATAATATAGTATCTCTAATATAATGGATACTATAATGTAGTAGATACTATAATATAGTATCTATAATACAGTAGGTACTACAGTATAGCATCTATAATAAAGTATATACTACAATATAGTATCTATAATATAGTAGACACTACAATATAGTATCTATACTATAGTAGATACTATAATACAGTATCCTCAATATAATCCCCCTAATATCCAAAAACATCAAAAAGAAATTGAAGAACTTTAAAGTTACTCTATTTTAGAAAGCGTACAAATACTTTTTACACCGACTATACAAGATTTCTCGCATTTCTAGTTAAATACTCAAGCTACTACGATCTCATTCTACATCTTCCGCGTTTAGAAATCTCTTACACCGTGACACGCACTTTTAATCATAACGAAATCTTTAATCTCATATCTCCAGGTTCTTAATCTAACTACATCTATCCTTCAGGCAACGAGCGGCGCGAAAGAACTAATTTCTATAAAAAAAACTTGATCATTATTTACGACCATGCGAAATATTGTATCGACCGGCTCGAAGATAATTATTTCTGGACGATCGCGTTGCATCGGTCGTACCGGGTTCGGCGAGGGCGTAACCAGGAACTACTCTTTCAGGATTCGTGCTGGTTCGCCACGGGATAGAGGGAAGAGGATAGAGTGGGAAGAGGTGACCAGCTTAGTCACGCTAGTTTTTCTCGACCGGGTTTTCTTCTCTCAATAAATCGTCGGAAATTGTCGGATACATAAATCGAGCCCGAGAAAAACGACGCGCGTAGATCTCCTGGTCAATTTTCCAGTGTGAGAAACAGCCTGTTAGGAACGGAGAGGCAAAGTGAATTTGTGGACGACCCAACTGTAAATTGTTTTTGCGAAAAATACGGTTCGCCTGGAAACAGTTCCAGCGTTTCTACTGAAATCGAAATGTCTGAATCATCTAACGACGCGATCAGAAAACACTTTTCACACTTTTCGTTTGTATTTTCCACATTTATGCTACAGTTTTCGCTGATGTTCCTTCTTTCAGTGTTCGTTATTATTATAATGTATTATTGCAAATTTATTACTATAATTTATTATAAATGGTTCTAATGTATTTGATCGGTCCGAAATAAGATGACAGAATTTTATTGAATCTTCGATATATTTTTTTAGATTTTCCTTACTAGTTTAACACTATAACTACTATAGAACAAAAGTGTAGGGAGTATATCATACTCATTTCCTCTTATGAATCATTTCAATCAACTGACTATAACGCAATAATATTTTCAAATTGTTTAAACATTTCTGATATTTTGCATTTTGGTTACGCGTTTCTCTTATCAATTCCTAAAATCTATAGTATGGTGCACAATTTTTATTTATCAGCGAAAATATTTTTACAATTTGAAATTCGTTACTATGGCAGCTCTAAATATTATCGTGCAAAGTTTTATCTACTTCGCCAACCCAATATTACCTCCTTTAAACAAACAAACTGAAAGTAATTGGGTTTTGGAACGCCTAACTTTAATATCTTATCTAGGGATGACGCAATTTGGCGTCAAATTGAATCCCATCATCGATAAGGTGTTATTAAGGTATTATTAACCATTATTAAGGTGTTAATAATCGCCAAGAATTATGCGAGCTTTCTGACAAACCTAATAAAATATCCTAATCTAAAGTATCCGAAGATTTACTGCACCCTTTAACTAAATTTTCCATTATCCGAACGCTCGCGTCTCCTTCACAACCTCGACATAACCGAGGCGTCATCTCAGAGCGATCGACGATAGTTTTCGACGGTAATAAATACGTATTTCACGGCCAGAAAAAGGTAACGAGGATCCCACTTAATTAGCAGCGGAGCTTTCGGTCATGGAGATCAGCTCGGTGCCAGGCTCCGGATTGACCGATCATATACATGCCCGTCATCGTTTTGGCAAGCGGGCTCAATAAGAAACAGTGGCGGCCGGAGAAAAACGTAACAGAATAATGACAGGCAACATCGTCAGGGAGGTGAACGGCTACCGTGATCGTAATTGACGTGCGTGCATTGTTCCGCGAGCTGCTTTGGCAGCGGCTGAAAAAGAAATGGCCGGCCCCAGTTTCGTTCGGTCTTTTGCTCCTTTTTCCCCGTGGCTCTCTGCTCTTTGCGAGCCGGAGTCGTAAAAAAGACTGTATACTTTCGCAGAGTCCACGGGGCGATATATAAATTACACGTCTGTTCCCGGGAGCCCCCGAGGAACTAACGGTACCCGGACGGGGCCCTCCGATCTTAGCCTGCTTCGACGTCCTCCTCTTCTGCCTCCTCTCTTTCACGTGACACTGAAAAAGAGAAGAAAATCTGTTTACCGAGGGAACTCCTTCCGCGCCGAACGCGGAGACGAGAGCTCGGTCGATCGCGGGGTACGATTGCCAGGAATTACGTCAGTGTCCTACTGGTGTATACTCTGCTGCGATCGTTCTCGACGCTGCTAACTGACCGGCTAACTCGAGGGACGACAGATGCATTCGCTGTTAGTTACGAAACTTTGAATTTTCCAGGGAATGTATTAGGTTGGTAAGAAATTAATGTCGGTTTTCGAACTTTCGAACTTTGACGCATGGTTTTGGGATAACAGTTCACTTTATTCTGTTTCCTTCTAATGTCATCTTACAGTGCAGATGTCGCGCTGCATGCTGATAGGTATGCTTTTGTTTTTACTGTTAATCTGTGCTCACTTCAAGTTATTGACGTCGCAATGGATACCAAGCAAGTTTGTGTAATATTCTTACATGAATATAAACTGGGTCATAAAGCTGTAGCTAAGACTCGTAATATCAACAGTGCATTTGGAGAAGATACCGTAAATGAACGCACGGTGCAGCGGTGGTTCAAAAAATTTCGATGTGGAGATGAGAGCCTTGAAGATGAAGATGGTCGTGGACGCCCTTCTCTCGTCGTCAATGACCAACTAAAGGCACTGGTTGAAGCTGATCCACGAACAACAGTTCGACAACTTGCACAACAGTTAGATGTAAGCCATCCAACAATTATTGACCACCTGAGGCAACTAGGAAAGTCAAAGAAGCTCGACAAATGGGTGCCGCATGAGTTAAGCGTAGACCAAACACGACAACGCTCGACCACACGTCGCACAATTAACGCTACAAAAGTTGAATGAATTGGGATATGAGACTCTGCCCCATCCAGCATATTCCCCGGATCTGTCGCCAACCGATTACCACTTCTTCAAACATCTCGACCACTATTTGCAAGGGAAGATGTTTACCAACCAAGTAGCTGCTGAAAGTGCGTTCGAAGAATTTATTAATTCCAGAACAACAGAATTTTACACTACTGGAATTAACAAATTGTTAATTTATTGGCAAAAATGTGTAGATTGCAATGGATCTTATTTTGATTAAAAAAAACTTATTCCGATTTGTGATATGTGAATTTAAAGATGTAGCTTGGAAACCGACATTATTTTCCTACCAACCTAATAGAAGTAGGGTGGTGGATCAGAGAAAGATAAATCTAATGCCATCCCCTGTGATCTATTTTAACTTTCTAATTTCGCTTTAATTTATTATATTGCTTCGATTTTGGGAACATTTTTGGGAGATGAAGATCGTGCTAGCAATTTCTTAACCCCTCGTACTATGGTTTATTAGGTTGGCGAATATAATGAATTCGTAGAGTTTTCCTTTGTAGTGCTGCCGATTACTATACTTTATTGTTAAACGCGACTAACTTAAAATTCCTCGAACAAGATATAATAAATACAGCTATTTATATATTTATTATCATGAAACATGTAGAAGACAGAAATTCTTAGCACAATAATTATTTCAACTTTTTGATAATAAATTCGCGAAATACTTTCTAAAGCTTATAAAAAAGGCTGAAGAAAATACTGAACGGATGAAGATCGATATCGAGGAAACTAAATCGTTCTAGGTAAGATATCATAACGTTAATTCTGTTGGTAAAACGTATTAACATTATGGAAAGACGAAACGGCGATTATTTATCTGTATTTTCGTTTCTAGTTTTAATTTCAGTAGTTTATTTAGTGCGCACAGTAACCTAAGCTATTTTTCGCTCGATGCGTTACTTACTGCGCCGCTTGCCACGGGATAAACCTAACCTCGAACGCATCTCTGTCACGATTTTAAAGAGAAGAAATGTAAATATGAAATTTTACCAAAGCTGTCATCTTTAATGTAAACTTTATATGACTAATTATGATATTACATTTTGAGTTCTCGTCTCAAAATTTTTATTATCAAGAACTTCTTTTTATGTATTCTCACGTGAACCTAAAGGCAAACGTTTCTCTGAAAAAGAGTTCCATGACTATCGTTATAAATATAATGTATTAAACAGTTGCAGAACTTGTTGCATCCCTGGAATTTTCGAAGGGATCTTCGGTCCTGTCGCTAGCTGGCCAACATGGCGGTCCAAGGACTGCAGATAGCGTAAAAAGTGTCTTGACAAACGCGGCTTTGATTCCTCCTTTGGACTTGGCAAACCAAGTCGTCAATCCCGAGAATGCTCTGTCAATGGTTCTTCAAGTAGCATTAGGTCGCTTGAAAAATCAGATCGGCCATAGAGAACGGAAAACTGTTTGTTCGCCTCTGTGTTGTTACCTGGCCAGCACGAACCACGAAAAGTATCTTCGCGAACTTCGAAATTCCTTTGAATTTTTCTTTGGACTTGCCGAGTCGAGCTTTCGGCCCTGAGAATGCCCTGTCGATGATTCTTCGGGTAGCATTGGGTTGGCGAATAAATTCGTAGAGCTTTTCTTTTTGTTTTAGAACGACTTGTGCGTTAATTAACAAAGTGAGTAAGCTGTTCGAAATGTCTCTTTGGGCTCTGCAAGACTGTAATATTCTCATTTTCGAGTAATTTAATTATTCGGCGGAAAAAATTAGCATTTTTGATGTCTGCTATTTTTGATAAACTTTGCTTTAACTTTTTGCTTGCACTTTCTTGGTTTTTAGTGTT
>CM052147.1:233359-243499 GCA_028455555.1 Augochlorella aurata
CAGGCGACTACGAAGGAGGAGAAGACGGGGGGACCAGGAGCTAGACCCAGGGACGGGCGGATCTGGTTGTACGCGTAGCATCGCGTCTCCGCCGGCTGGTTCATTACGCAATGACCACGTCCGAGATGTAGGAGCCCGCTGCGAAACCAGTTTCGAATAGCTGCCACAAGGAAGATAGGTGGCGAGAGGGGGCAGAGGGCAACGGTGAATTATCCTTCCGCAACCTCGCCTAACTGAACCACTTTCGGAGACGCGCGTTGGGAAAAACAGGACCCGGACAGATACAGCTGTCTCTCGCGAGATCTACTGTCCTTGGACTCCTGGCCGGAGATAAATAAACTAGGCATAATTAACACTGGATGTGCCGTCGCTCTAGGAAGCGGTAGACGGAATTATTTTGCAGGTTTTTTTATTTTTAGATGGTATGGTCGGTGTATTGTCGTGCGCCGTTAGTCGTGGACGTGTAGTAGCATACTTTATATAATATGTGATATATTTTATTATTATGTGAATTTTGTATTGCAAATTTGGATTTAAATTGTTCAGTGGATTCGTAAGTAGTAAAAATTGACCCTGGAGGACCACTATGGGGTGGATTTCCACGCCACGTGCGATAGAGTTGTGTGAATAGTTATTGACTCAAAGTGACTTTTAGATTTTTAGTGATATTTGAACAAGTATTTAACAAAATGTCATATTTGTATTATTATTACTGTGTTACTATATGACTATATTACTTCTGTTATATTACTTATATTATTATATTTGATCAAGTACTTAACAAAATGTCATAATTGTATTATTATTACTGTGTTACTATACTACTATATTACTTTTGTCATATTACTTATATTATTATATTACTGTATTGCTATATTACTATATTATTCTATATTACTAAAATATAGAAATATACAAATGTAATATTTTATTTGTTTTATTTTTATTTGTGGAATAACAATAGAATAACAATAACACTATTTTCAAATAGAATAAATAGAATTTTCAAATACAATAATGATAGAATAACAATAAAACTTATTAAACTTTTAAAATAGAAACTTTAAAACTTTTTAAGTAGAATAAATAAAATTTTCAAATACAGTAATAATAGAATAACAATAAAACTATTTTTAAACAGAATAAATAGAATTTTCAAATAGAATAACGATAGAATAACAATGGAACAATTTTTAAATAGAACAAATAGAATAAAATTTTTAAACAGAATAAATAGAATAAAATTTTTAAACAGCATAAATAGAATAAAATTTTTAAATAGAATAAATAGAATTTTTAAAAAGAATAACAATAGAATAACAATAGAATAGCAATGGAACAATTTTTAAATAGAATAACGATTAACGATTGAAATAGAATAATATTTTTAAATAGAATAAACAGAATAAATAGAATGAAATTTTTAAATAGAATAAACAAATTGCTGCGACAAATGCACAAAATTCGCAGTCTAATTAAATCAGTTCAGATATCGACTACTCATCGAAAGTCGGAGATTTGGCGAATGCAACCAGCGTAGATCGAGTAACATGTTACGGCGATTGGTCGCGAGGAAGGTTCGCGTGACGCGCGGATGGGCGTCCTGTTAATCGCTCCCGATTAACACCGGCAAACGAACGCAGCTCGCGCGTCACCGAATCGGCTCGGTTCTCCTCGGTTCCGAGGGCCAAAGAAGGCGTACTCTGAATTTCCTACGCGGCACGTCACGAGCCGACAGTCCATTAGTCACTTCGAGCGCGACGACAAAACTCGCGCGAGCTAAATACCCGGTACACCTTGGCCCCGCGAAACCTGCAATTCACTCGTCGTCGGGGAAGGACGCGAAAGTTGAGCATTAAAGTCTCCGCGCTCGTACGCGTCCGCCGCCGTCGCCGAGCTGGTCCGGATAGGACAATTTAGTGACGCCTCGTTATTAGTGGCAATGTTCTATTGGAAAATATTTGACAATGTTTACCGAGGTTTGCTAACGACAGCCGCTGTTGCTTCGTGCAAACAAATATGTTTGTTCAGATTTCTAGCGATTTGAATCGTAATATACACTCGGGAACTTTAGATATTGTTAAGATTTAATCAGTTAAGTGTGTTTGACGACTATATCCGTCATGGAGACGTGGCAGAATTTTGACTATTATATCCGTCGTGTGTAAAATTTTGTTACAATTTGATATTTAAATTGTAATTCTGGCGATAACTGAATTATATTTGTAAATTTTAATAAGTTTAAAATGTTTAGAGATCGAGACGGAAGGTTACAACAAATGAAAATTATAAATAATTTGAGTTGGATTCTTCTTTTTAAATTGTAATTCTGGCGAAGACTAAATTATATTCGTAAATTTTAATATGTTTAAAATGTTTAGAGGTCGAGACGAAAGGAAACAACAAATGAAAATTATAAATAATTTGAGTTGGATTCGTCTTTTTGGATTCGTCATCGCTTTACAAAGAGATCGCCACAGTTAACTGGTTAAGTAAAATTGAGTAGAATTAAGTAACGTTAATTAAAATTTGATATTTAAATAAATAAAAGTCTTACTAAATTAACGCTACAGATTATAATGGGGAATGTAACATTATTTATACTGCAATATTGCATACGAAAGAATAAAGAGGATAATCGAAATAAAAAATTAATTAACAGTTAAAAACGATTGAAATAAAAATAGAGAAATTAAACAATTATAAATTGCAAATGCAAAATAAAAGTCTTTATCCTATGTTAAGAAAGTTTACTACGCTCAAGAATATGCATCTCACAGCTTTTGTCGGTGAGTGTACCTCTAACGAAACAAGTTTATTGAATAAATTTCTGAGAAATGTTTATTTATTCTGTTTATCTGATAAATGGGTAAATTATGGAGTCTACAGGTCAATTAACGCACGAACAAAAATTATGGGACTCTGACATGCTATGCTTTTCCTTACAACCACGAATACATTATTAATGTTCACAAGTGTTCTTGTACATAGCAAATGCAAACAAGTAACAAACGAAACATACTATAATAACATACGCAACATTCCGTAACAACTTTTTGAATGAAATTAATTTTAGTCACGTGGTCTCGTGGTTTCGACGTAGATAGAGCTAGTTTAAAAATATTCTTAATTGAAGAAAGAAATTTTGAATTATGTTTTGGTATTTTACAGTAGCCTGAAGGAATAAGAATTAACAAAAATATTTGCAGTTACTATATGTATTCTTACTATGTATGCTATGTGTATATTAGTCACTATTATATTTGCTTGTTACTATATATGTTCCAATTGATTCATCTACAGTTTGTAATGATTTATTATGATGAATGATTTACTATATATATTTTACATTTACTATGTTTAAAAGTAGTTATTGTTACTGTTGCAATATCTCAAATAGAATTAACATAGTATTACTATAGATCCAGGCAAAAGTTACTATAATAATTAGGGATCGAGTACAAATCCGAAGAATTAAATTATTGTTGAAATTAGTATACATCTGTATTCCGAAACGAATATACGTATAATTGCGTTTTGCAAACGTGTAATTACAATTTGCATTATTTCGCGATTTAAATAAATCTGTCGCATACCTGTCACTACCTATTCGCATAATCTTCAGCAAACTAATCACTTTCTATACTTCAGACGAATACTTTTGTCAGTATTGCATAAAATCTAATGCATAAAAGTAACAGAGAAATTTCCGTCACCAATACCAATAGGGTGTTGATTATTACAACAAAGTTTTGTCCCTCGTGATCCGAGAAAAACTTCCCTCGTCAATTAAGAGATTCCTCGTTTGTAAGATAAATTAACAATGCTACCAGCAGCTGCGCGCGCTACAAGTGCATCGAGATTTGCAAACCGATCGCTGCGAATAAAAAGGTCAAAAGTCGGAATCAAACAGATTTCTTCGAAGGATGTACATAGTTTGACAGTTGAAATGTTTGAAGTCTTCCAGATCACCAAGCACGAATTAAGGAAGTTTCTCGAAAGAGTTGAAAAGTTGAAACGCACTGATCATATTTTACTAGCAACCCTTTTCTTCGCATTTCATTCGAGCAAACCTCTGACACTTTCAGCAAACACGCGAGCCACTAATTTTTGTTAAATTCAAGACCTAGAGACCTTCGCGCCTCGGAAGAATGTCTTCGAGGCTCAAAGGGTGAACACAAATAGCAAAGTCCTCGTGCCGATTGCTCGATGTTTCGGTTAATTTTTGGTCCCTGAGGAATGCAAACGAAACGAAAAGCAACAACTGCCGCGATCGAGAGCGCAACGAATCGCGAAAGCAAACCTCCCGTAGCACAGTGGTCCCGAGCTAGCTAATTTTTGGCTAAAAGTCAATTCATTCGATTACATATTTCTCGATATTTCTTTTTCCTCTGTAGTAATAACCCTTTGAAAACGTGAAATCCAAAGCACTAAGTTGATTAGACTAATTTATGATAAAATATAGCGTTACGAAGACTTCATCAAATTTAATGGGAAACTAGTTATTTTAATTATTTGTTATTAAATGTATAAATTCAAGTTTGGGCTACATTTTCATATTTTTTAGCAGTTATTTGTTAGTTATTTCATGACAAGTACCAAAAATATGCCTTTGATGGGCTTGTACAGAAGGAATTAAACATGATTCGGACTTACGTGGGGAGTAAAACTGAGTCAACAATTTTGTATTGTTATAATTTTTCTAAAACTTGTCTAAATGACTTGAATTTTGCGACAAATGTTAGAGGGACTAGTACAATTACTGTAATACTGTTTTCTAAATTTTGGGGAACAAAATTGAGTTAATATATTTTTAATGGTATGACTTTATCAAAACTGGTCTAAATGACTAGATAAAAAAGCTTAATAAAAAATGCATTATTACTTAAATGTTCATTATAGGCTCAGATTAAAAAAGTGAAAAACGACAATTTCTCTGAATTCTTTTATTCCAAATAGTTGCAAAATTGAAAAAAAAAGTATCTCAGTCATTATACAGTGAACTAGTCTCTCTAAAATTTACAGACAAATTGAAGTCACTCGGATTAATTTTAAGACAATTATCCCATTTCAAAACACTGTATTCCAGATAAAAAGTTACACAACTCCGAACAAGGTTCCATAAATTTGAAGTGCGACCTTCAATTCTACGCGAGGTATCACGAGTAGGCGTCCAAGTTATTTTAGTGTTCCGCATGCTGATTCCACTAAATCATAGGTAATAATTTACCTTAGCTACAAAAACAAACGTCACCGCAAACGTATTTAATTTAATCATCGATCAATCGTCGCAACTACAGATTTATATTAATAAAAGGACACAAATCGCCTTCCATGCTGCTATGTATCGTCGATCGAAGCCGCCATTTTGAATTTCAAAGTACAGATCCGTCGTCAAGAGCCTCGATAGCCCTAACTAACATATGGTTCCATAGAAACTACACCAACCCCTGACTTCTTATCAAAAAATTTACCGATCTCCGAACCACCGTGCATAGAAAGTGCGTGAAAGACCCCATAGCGTCGCGTTCGTGGAATCGTTAAAAACCGTGGTCGATCGGAAATCCGAGCATCGATTCGACCGGAAAATTGGATCGGTCGCGGGCTTCGGTATCGGTTTCGGTCGATGAAATAAGGCGTTACCTGTAAGTGTGGAGTTGTTAATGGTGTTGTTTGCCGTGGAAATAGCCGATTGACTGGTGACAGGTGTGCCAACGGTGGTGGCCGTGGTTGTCGAGGAGTTATTTGGCGAGAGGGCCGCGTTGGCGGCCTGCGCCTGTACCTGGGCCTGAGCCTGAGCCTGAGCCTGAGCCTGAGCCTGCTGTTGAAGATTATAATTCCACGCGAGCAGCATCAGCTTCAGCTTATCCGCGTCTTTCATGAGCGCGCCTGCCGAAATTAAAAGTGCCAATTGGTCTCAGGGCATGATTAACACGGTGGATGGTGCCGAATATGGAGGGGGGAGAGAGGCGGCCCGAGCTTCGGGGAGCTACGGTATGGTGGTTGGTGATTATGGTGGTTGGTGCCAGGGATCTACCACGCTTCTACACGATTTTAGAACGGTGCATCTACCGCCATCTAGGCTACGGCGTCTTTTCGAACTGAAATTCAACATGGCCGCGAGTCCGCAGATATACGTACACATATACAGGGTGTCCCAAGAGTCACTTGCAATCGGGTAATGGAAGGTCGGACGACAACTTAGTCCTTTACAATGGCGTACGAACTTTAAAGTCAATTTTCTCGAAAATAAACAAAAAATGTTGTATACAGGATGGTCGTCGTAACAACCATAGCGATTTTTGAGGCATTTACATTAATCCGACAAAAAATATTGCAATAAAAGTTAACGAGAACAAAGTAGTATAATCAAAAATTCGAGATATGTTTTTATTCGATAAAAGGCCCAGGTCGCGTTGATTTTTTTTAACATGTACTTTTGACTTTATAATATTATAGCTGATCAAAAAACGACACAATGACTTTTACTGTTTACAGTCAACTCGTTCATTATATAGAATGTCGTTGAATTCGTTTTATTGTCACCTATACGTATATACAGGGTGATCAAAAATGACTCGGAGTCGATAAAAGAGGGATTCCCGGGATTATTTGAAGCAACTTTTTCCTTTACAAAAATGTTCTCCGAGGTGTCGTTAACGAGTTGTTAACGAAAAACTGTGACCAATGAGAGACGAGATCAGCTGACGCGAAGCGACGGAGCCAATGAGTGGAACTGGGCGTCGCCTGCTGGTTGGCACGGCCGTCTCGCGTCAAACAACCTCGCCTCTCATTTGTCAAGCGTTCTTCGTTAATAAATCGTAAACAAAGCCGCGGATTGCATTTGCGCAAGGGAAAAAGTTGCTTGAAATTACCTCAGGGACCCCTTATTTCTCGATTTCGAGTGACTTTTGGGTCACCCTATATACCGAAATGTTCGTAATGCTTATACAAGATTGCCGATTTGCGGAGTCGATAAGACATCTTTATTTATTATATGATTAACTGTTTAGCGTTATTAATGTACTATTTGCAACTTTAAACTTTATAACTTGCATTTGTAACTTTATTTTGCAATTTCATAATTTTAGATGATTTTTAGTTCGAAAAAGTGATATAAACCTAGATGGCAGTAACTTTCACTTGTAGTGTCATAATTTAAATTGAATTTTTGTTAAATAAGAATGATATAAGTCGAGATAATAGTAACTTTAAGTTGCAATTTTATAATTTTAGTTGAATTTTAATTAAAAAAATGCCATGAGCCTAGATTGCAGTAACTTTAAATTGCAATGTCATAATTTCAATTGAATGTTTGTTAAATAAAAATGATATAAGCCTAGATGGCATTAACTTTAACTTGCAATTTTATAATTTCAATTGAATTTTAGTTAACAAAAATAATATAAGCCTAGATGGCATTAACTTTAAGTTGCAATTTTATAATTTCAATTGAATTTTAGTTAACAAAAATGATATAAACCTAGATGGCACTAACTTTAACTTGCAATTTTATAATTTCAACTGAATTCTAGTTTAAAAAACTGATATAAGCCTAGATGGCACTAACTTTCAATTACAATTTTATAACCTCAATTGATTTTTTATTAAATAAAAATGATATAAATCTAGATAGCATTAACTTCAACTTGCAATTTCACAATTTCAATTGAACTTTATTTAAAAAAATAATATAAACCTAGACCTCAGTATCTTTCAATGAAAATACCATAATTTCAATAAAAATTTCAGTTCGAAAAAATAACATAAGCCCAGATGGCAGTTGAAACACAGTTCCAAAATTGCATAGAAGCATGGCAGCCCCCTGGCTGGCGCTATCTTGCAATAGTTCCCGAGGATATTGACTCTCGATCGGATCTGGTAACCTTTGATTCTGTTCAACGATGTTACCACCAGTGAAAGAGAGTCGTCAATGCAACCGTTTGTGCCCGGTACCGACAATCTCGCGAGATTCTTTCATTCTTTCTCTATTTGGTCTTCCTACAGGGGGGTGCAGGTATCAGAATTTCGAGGTTAAATTCTTTTAATGCAGGGATGCGAAGCAAGGGAGACACCTGGAATTCGAGCGATCTGGGGTGGCCCGAGAGTGTGAGATGAGTGAAGTGTGAGTGATCGAGTGTGCGAATCGTACGGGGCTTTATCTGTCTGAAAATGATCGGGACATAGCTACCGAGAGTTAAGACTATTATTATTATTATTATTATTAATATTATTCGGGACGATTCGCAGTGGTGTTTTGCTGTGTGATAATGATAAGCGAACAAGTAGTCGGGGAGATCATTGGAACTTCATTTGCTCCGAATTCGAGTCGAATTCGTACCGCGTGCACGCGTTCCAAGCAAATTAAATGAGACTGCGATAGGCTGGATAGAAAATGGTTAAATGAAATTTTTACCAGCTACAGATTCTAAAGCATTCCGTACTGAATATCATTCGTTTCAAGAGGCTTCCCGTTCAATTACATCTCTATCTTTCTCGTTCGCACGTGTGTCGAATAAAAAAAGTCATCGCGAAATTAACTGTTAATTTAAGAATTTATGAGGCAAGATCACTTTTCGTTCTAGAGTAAACATACTAGTTCAGTTTGTTAATGATACCGACTGTTCCCATTCTTCTTAATAATGGTGATTTTATTATTTATGATTTATCAGCTTCGTTAGACACGGCTGGATTAATTCTTTAATTTTATGCTACTGAAATGGTAGTATAATGCGGACAAGAAATTATCGTTTCGAGGACAAGAAAACCTCGGAAAGGAGACTCAGTCTATTAATTAAACGTGTTCTTAATTTAATAAAAAATCTTAATTTAATAAAGGGAAATTTTTGTAATATAAAAATATAAATATATGTGGTTAGATATCGCGAATCTATTATTATTCGTCTCGCGAATTGATATGTAATACAGTATAATATCAAGTTTAACTTTAAAATTTTAACCGAAAGGATATAAAACAATTGTTAACTAATAATTGTTCCAAAAATCGAATTCGGTTTATTTTCGGTGCGATTAAAATGCGCAAAGATAGAACACGATTATAAATTAACCCTATGCACTCAAGTGGCGTCACTAAATAATAAAAATATTTGTAATAATATTAGATTCGTTTACAATAATTTTCATTAAGAATTTATTAAGATTGTAAATACTGTCTCAATTTCATCTTTATAAATCGCAATAAATCATATAAAATAGAAATCATAAATCACATTTTGGATTTCGAATTAAAATAGCCTCGAGTGCAAAGGATTAATTGAATTAAAAGTCTAATGAATCATTACGCGATAAAGAAACGCGAAAGTAGAATGATTGCAAATTAATTCGATCGCAAAGAAACGAACGAAAACACGCGACGGAGAACTCGAATGCGACTGAATATTATACAAAGTTAATCAGCGCTGCAAAGAGGAACACCTCCGAGCAAGTAATTGCAACAATATCCGCAGCTGAAAAGTAGCTCGGAAAATCAGAAGAGCGGAATCACGCCTCGTTCGGAACTATCTTATCTCCGCGAATGTCGCCGCGTTCGATCGATGAGCGTCCCCGTCTTCGAACGGTGCGGATTCGGCGACGCAACAGGTCCAACAATCGAAATTCATTGGCAGAGCCACGTCGACGTCTCGAGCCGGGTTTCGCGGGAACGCGACGCCGCCGAATCGTCTCGCGAAAAATCGGAGATCCGATCGTTTTCTACGTCCACGTGCTCGGTTCATTTCGTTAATTACCGTCGCCCTCGTCTCTCTCCGGCCGAAGAGACCGCCGCCGCCGTATCTTAGACCGAAGCTAACACAAAGTGTCGAGCGATCGACGAAACCTGTAATTGAAACGCGTGCTACAGATTTCCTGATAAACCGTGCTAATTGATTCTTACCCCGCTATGGCATGCAGCGACGGGCTATCAGCGGCGAGAATCACTTAATCACTGGGAACAAGGGAATTCAGTATTCAAAGTCGGACATGAATAAAGATACCACTCGGCAATTATACTAGACTTCGCGATATCATATTTCTTTGTCGTCACCTCGAGATAGGAACTTTATAATTTCTGTTGCGTTACGTTGCGTCGCGCTCTTTGTCGATTCGAACGAGGACCTATTAGGAAATCTATTTATCTATGTG
>CM052147.1:243999-256074 GCA_028455555.1 Augochlorella aurata
ATAACCTTATACCATATACCTTGACATAACCTTATACCATATACCTTAACATAACCTTAACGACGACAACGTTGAATTTATTTCAACTTTCTACGATTTTTATTGCAATATGTGCTTGAATAAAGAAGTTCGTGTCAAAATTTCTAACAAAATTGTTGTTGTGGTGTCAAGAATTGTAAAAGAAAAAAATCAGAAACCAGGCATTTTGACTGTTTTGGTAGTTATAGTGGTAAGTATTACGGGCTTCTGTAATGCCTCAGTAATGAGTCGAGAAATGAGCGGCCGGCAAAGTGTTAATCCTAGCGATCGAACAGCCGAGATCCAGCCAGTCCCGAAGCCCCGTAACAAAGATCGGGAATTTCGGGAAACGGGCAAAGTTCCCGGATCGAAGCCGCGTAGATCTGCCGAGGATCCACGGTCCGCGAGCGCGTCCGAATCGACCTCTCGTGACGCAACGTCGCGGGCGACGATAAAGTTTTTCATAAAAGCGGCGGCGCCCCGGTCATAAAATTATCGCGCGTAGAAATCCGAGCGGCTCTCGCGGGCTCTCTCTCCTGCGCAACGCTTCGGAGCGCGATACGTGAAACGAAGCTAGGATTGATATAGGTATGTCGGAGAGACTAGTGATAACCCGGGGGTCGCGCACCTCTCCCACTCTGATGCAATGCGCACACACTGACCACGTTCCACGCGTGCTGCGGAACGACGGAAAAATTGAAATACTCTCCGTCAGGAGTCGTCAACAAGCCTCGAACCGACTGCCTGCTGTTATCATGCTCGCGGACCTGTTTGAAATTTCAATTAACCTTTTCGACGGCCGATTTCATCGCCGCGCGTCCCGAAAATGCTATACTTTTTCCCTGGCTGCGATTAGGGCTCGGCCGCGATCGCGTCGCCCGGACGACTGTAATTGATGACTGAGATAATTGGCGGATAATTCGCGATCTGCCGAGTCTTCTTTTGGGAATGTTTGTTTGTTCGGTGTCGTTGTTAGATGGGAGCTTAAACCGTGGCATTTTTAGTGGGATATATATGGGTGTTCGGATAATGGAGCAGTTACTTGATCACAGGAAATGTTAATTGATTTTTACAGTAACAATTGAGCTAGTTGTGTGTAAAATCTGTTCGCATAATAGAGAAAACAAATTTCGTGATAATCGAGATTAAATTATATAAGTAAATGATGTAAGAAATATCAAGATTAGTATTGGTACATTTATTTATTAAAGACGCTAATTTGCACCTTTTCATAAGATAGGGAAGTAGAGAATTCTCTTTCCATCCCTTCACCTTTAACTTGATTTCGAATAGAAAATTAGTACAAGCTTTGTCTATCAACCTAAACGCGCCATAATTCACAGCAATATAAATATAGTACCTGTTATCAACAAATGGAAAGATATATCAATGAATATACCAATAAAAAATATATCAGTAAATGTTGCTGAAGGGTGATTGCGAATACAGAAATCACAATTTCGTTTATATTTAGCACATGAAAATATTATAAACAAGTCTTAGTTATTCTCGATTCGCGACAAAATGTCATTATGCTTAACACTTTACCCATTGGTTATTCTTCTTATTATTAATATTCTCATTAGCATTAAACAATATTTATTTGATCTGTTTCATTTATTCTATTTTTATTTTATTTATTCTATTTTACAAAGGGTATTTAATGTTTAAAATATTATATAATAATATCGGAGCTTTCAATAGTATAATCTAAGACTTTTACCTCAATAATAGATAACAAATTGTTGGTTAGCCCTTAAAAAGCCTTAAATTAATAAGTTACCGATCGGTAAAGGGTCAAATAACCAGCTCCCCATTTCTCATTTTATAAAATTGAATTAATTATTGAAATTAATTATTGAATAATTATTGAAATCGTAAAGCTGTTTGTATTACATTACATTACTATAAAAACAGTCGAAAATTGATATAAATTCAATCTTATAATTTTTATAAAGCGACGCTATATTAGTCACTCTTTGGCCTCGATGCGTTTAGTATTAATCATCGATTCGTAGTATCACCTTCCTGGAAACCGGTCTGCGTATATATTTATTAGAATACGTCATTAACAAAATAAACTTAGTCAGTTCAGCCGCACAAACGCTCATTTTCTTCTCCGAAAATGATGAACGGCTGTTTTTATATCGCTGTCACGTTAGAATTGATTCGTCGTATGTATTTTCTCGGGCATCGCGGCTATAATTCAAACCTCTAAACGTCGAACCTTGTAGACCTTGCATGGCTATTGGAATTTACTATCTCATTTTCAAAGTATCGAATGATCGACGCGATCGTTGCTTTCGTAATCCGGTGCAGCTCGAAACAATACAATCACATTTCTGAAAATTTTCACTTACAGTTTAAAATGTAGTGCCAAGATGTTGAGAACAAGTGAAATAAATTACAAAAATTACTGTAAATTGAATTAACTCTAGATTACCTTACGAATAAATTTGTTCCTAATTGTAAATATATAAATATATATAATAAATATTTATAAATATATAATAATTGTAATTATATACTAATCTATTTAGTTAATATATAATTATATTCAGTTAATATCTAATGCATTCAGTTAGCTCCATATCCATTCGTTACATTCGCCTAGAACCGTAACGCGTTATTTCGAAATAAAATTCATCTAGAAATAAAATTTATCTGGAAATAGAATCCATATTAGAATAAAATTCGTATTGGAATAAAATTCATGTCGGAATAAAATTCATATCGGAATAAAACTCATTCAACACTTCATCTATACGGAAGCCTAAGATAAATCTGAACAATCTTCTCCACCGTGATAACGCCAAACCGAATTACTAGATCACGTTAATGCCATTAAACAATTTATCAAGAAGTTTTCAACAGTAAATTTGACTTCTGCAACTAATAAAATCAATTAACCCTCCGCACTTGAAACAATGTTAACTAAATTCAAAATAGTTCTCCTGATCTACACAGTTTTCATTTTACAACTTGGTGTAAACATTCGACAACGTAAATTTGATAACGTAATTAAATAATGTAAAAATGATTTTGAAAAGTGACGTAAAAATTTCGAGAAGTGCCCCAGAGCCGCCGCTCGATCGCAACGAATTAATAAACATTTTGAGACCTACGTTTTCCCGAAACTGAGCCAAGACCATATCGCTAAACAATGAAAATGATCCTCTTGCTTAGAGCCGCATCATTTTCCAATCAACGAGATCCACCAGCGGCACCGCGGTAATCAGGCGATAGCGAGTCGGAATTCACGGTAGCATAGCTTGTCGTCTCGGGTCTGGCTGGCGTTACAAGCAAACACGGAGCCAGAAGTTGCATAGGAGAGCACGTTGAAACTCTCGCCGGTACATCCTCGGATATCCTCTCCGGTTCGTTCATCCTGATCGCGGAAAAGCATAGAGTCGAGTTTTCCGAGTGTTGGGAGCGCGCTGCTGCCGTAGACATCAGAGTAGTCGGCTGGGTCCAGAAGCTGCACGGCGGTGCGGCGTGTCGTTGGCGCACCTAATCCTCCCTCTGACCTCTTGAATAGTGCACATCCACCCTCTGCGCCCGGTGAGCCCATCGCCGCGCCCCTCGCCGCGCCCCTCGCCGCTCCCGGCCCGCCGTTTCCCGGTTGAGCTGCAAGAAGCTAGAAACTTGGTTTCTCGTTTCGACTTATCTACGTTGAAAATCCCTAGCGAGGAGGAGCGAGAGATACAGGCGGCACGGAGGGACAGAGAGGGAAGGAAGCCGGGACCGATAACCTCTCCGGCGACCTAAACCTAACCCATTAAGGAGAAGACCGGGGTTCGTGCACGGACGCGGCTATCTGCCGTGGCCACCTATATAATTGACGTCAACGCACACTGCTCGCCTTTCATAAAAACACCTCCCTACATCCGTTCTCCTCTCTCTTGACGATTTCATTCCTCCGTGCCGCGGCTGGTAGCGCGCTACGCTCGCTAGTTCTTTCTCGATTTCGTTCCTCCCCTTTCTTTCGCCTCTCTTTCCACGAATTCATTTCCTCGGCCGCGAGCGGCTTACTCGCGTTCGGACTTCTCTCCTCGACGCGTCTGCCTGACCAACTCTCCTTGGCTTCCGACAGCTTCCTCTAGATTCCTATAGATTCCTGTAGATTCCTCTAGATTCCTATAGATTCATCTAGATTCCTCTAGATTCCTATAGATTCCTGTAGATTCCTATAGATTCCTATAGATTCCTCCAGATTCCTATAGATTCCTCTAGATTCCTCTAGATTCCTATAGATTCATCTAGATTCCTCTAGATTCCTATAGATTCCTGTAGATTCCTATAGATTCCTATAGATTCCTCCAGATTCCTCTAGATTCCTCTAGATTCCTCTAGATTCCTATAGATACATCTAGATTCCTCTAGATTCCTCTAGATTCTTCCAGATTCCTCTAGATTCCTCCAGATTTCTATAGATTCCTCTAGATTCCTCTAGATTCCTATAGATCCCTCTAGTTTCCTCTAGATTCCACTGGCTTTTGCTAGCTTCTCTTAGCCTCATCTCGCTTCCCCTTGCTAGCTTCTCTTAGCCTCATCTAGCTTCCTCTTGCTAGCTTCTCTTAGACTCGTCTCGCTTCCTCTTGCTAATTCCTGTTTGCTTCTGCCAGCTTCTGTTAGCTTCCTTTCGCTCCCACGACTTCGGACAGCGCCAATTTCCTCTTGATTCTAACTTCTTTCTACTTCCTCCAGCTTAGAAGTCGCTTTTGCTTCTGCTGGCTTCTTCTCGCGTCCTCTGACTAGCTTCACTCGCTCTAAATTCTACCAGTTTCCTACAGATTCTACCAGCTTTTTACAAATTCTACCAGCTTCCTACTAATTTTACCAGCTTCCTACAGATTCTACCAGCTCCCTATAGATTCTACCAGCTCCCTACAGACTCTACCAGCTTCCTATAGACTCTACCAGCTTCCTACAAATTCTACCAGCTTCCTACAAATTCTACCAGCTTCCTACAGATTCTACCACCTTCCAACTAATTCTACCAGCTTCCTATAGACTCTACCAGCTTCCTACAAATTCTACCAGATTCCTACAGATTTTACCAGCTTCCTACAGACTCTACCAGCTTCCTACAAATTCTACCAGCTTCCCACAAATTCTATCAGCTTCCTACAAATTCTACCAGCTTCCTCCAGATTGTCCAGCTTCCCACAGATTCTCCAGCTTCCTCACCCCGTGCCGACGCGCGACAGGTGATCCCCCGAGCAGGGGATGACCGCGCCTAGGCCGATCGCGGCGCGGAATGACCGCCGCTCCGCCGGCGGGCCGCTGGTGCCAGCCGTCTCCCTGCTCGCTGGCTCGTGACACGTGCTGTTTTGGTGATTCCGCTCGCTTCGGCCGCCGAAGATAAACCGGCTGAATGGAGCGGCCGCTGGTGCCGTCGTCAGTAATCAGTTCCGCGTTTCCGTGAACGGTCCTCCGCCGCGCGTTCTCGGGCGATCTCGGCTCGCGCGAGCTCTGCGCTCAGGTGCCAAAGTGGTCTAGAATCGGCGAGGATTATGAGAGTGTGACTCGGGAGGAGACTGGACGACCCGGCAAACATGAGGAAGAAGAACCTGAGGGTGGTCCACAAGCAAGTGTACGATCGCGAACAGCTGCAGCAGGTAGATCTCGGTTATCGAGGATTTTATTTGGTGGTTCTTTTTTGGGGGGAGGGTTTTGAGAGCTTCGAACTGCGTCGTAGTCGCAGTCGTCAATAGCGGGAATTAGGTCAGAATTCGGAAAAATTCTTCGGCGTCTGATAATTGTTTCTCGCGTTACACCGGTGGAGGGGACGCCCGCGAGCCAGCCAATCGCCGCGGTCGGCGAATGTTACGATTATGGTCCATTTAACCGGAGAACCAAAAGTCGTGCCCTGACTGAGACCTGAATAGATTCCGCTGTGATCGTCTTACGATTGTTCGATGCGCTATTGGAAAACGTTCCGCCGCGTTCCGGCTCTGAAAGAGTCTTTAACAAATCTGGCTCGGAACGATCGAGAACCTCGAAATTCCTCGAATTTGTTTTGCCCCCTTGCACTGTAACTTTGATTTCTGTTCTTTGATTTCTTGAAAAATCAAACTTGATTCACCTGTTGTTAAAATCTACGAATCTTTGTTAAGGGAATTATTGAGGATAAGGCAGCGCTAATTAACGCAGCTGTGACAGAAATAGCGCGAGGGGTTAATTATTTAGGGGCTATTTAGTCTTAATTCGAGTGTGTATTCGCGGAAGGTGCATTATCTTTGGCAAGAGCGCTCAAGCAAATCCGAGTTTTTGTTTACGTTCTTATCCGATGCTTGAATAATTGCCGCGAGAACTTTAACCTCTTGGCGCCTAGGTCAGACTCGTCACGTAGATGTCAAGTGTAACCTGTTAAGAGTATTATTTTCTTTAAAGACGGACCGAGATTTCTTTCTTTTTATTGTCAATGTTTAAACATTCATTGTAGATACGTGATATATGTTTTTCTTCTTCGAAGAAATTGTCACTGAATTGTGGATCTTCTTAGCTTTGCATTTTCATACTTCATTTCAGGGAGAGTATGAGAAACATTTCTCATCAAAAGATTTCTCGAGATGAAATTAAAATATTATTAATTTTTATTAAATGTTCTGGTCTTGGAATAGGATAAGTGCGTCAATTACTGTGCCCGTTAAAGTGCCCAGAAATTGTTTTTTATATAACTACGAAGTTTTTCTTAATCGAGATATATAATGCAGATAAAATATTTATTTAAATTGTTTATTCATAGTTACTGTGATTAGAAATTTTTCAATTGCATTAATTTGTTAGAAGGCACAGTAAATTAATGTTTATTCCGTCCTTAAATTTATTTGAATGTTTAAATATTAACGAGAAGAGATTAGAATTTTATCCTAATTTTAAAGAACAGAGTAACACCCATACTAAATTAATAATAGTTATTACTAGTAATTAAATTATTACTAGTAGTTTTAATCATGAGTCAGACTCGTCAAAGTACAGTAAGGGGTTAAACAGATGAAACTGAACCTTTCATAGTTACTGCGTGTCAATTACCATAATCAGTTCTTAATCGAGATATATAATGCAGGTAAAATATTTATTTAAATTATTTATTCACAGTTACTGTGATTAGAAATTTTTCAATTGCAACGATTTGTTAGAAGGCACAGAAAATTAATGTTTATTCCGTCCTTAAATTTATTTGAATGTTTAAATATTAACGAGAAGAGATTAGAATTTTATCCTAATTTTAAAGAACAGAGTAACACCCATACTAAATTAATAATAGTTATTACTAGTAATTAAATTATTACTAGTAATTTTAATCACGAGTCAGAGTCGTCAAAGTACAGTAAGGGGTTAAACAGATGAAACTGAACCTTTCATAGTTACTGCGTGTCAATTACCATAATCAGTTTTAGCTAATTAGTTAATAAGAAATTATTTAGTTATTTTTAGTTTATTTATTTATAAAATAAATATATATATATATATATATATATATATATATATATATATATATACTTGAATACTTGCGATATTACTCAAGAAGGGAGAGAAAATCACGTGATATCACGTATAAATAAAAAAATAAACAGTAATAATAAAACAGTTATTATACATTAACTAACAAAACAAGTAAATAGTAATAAATAAATAAATTAATCAACGCAGCTGCGAAAGTAATCGCAGCGCAACTAAAATGATCGGCGATGAGTCCCTTATTGAGGATAACAGGCCATCGTATCAACGAGACCATGCTGCTAATAAAAGTAAATAAGCGCGCAAACTCGGCGCGACTGTCGCTTTGAACAGGAAAAAAAGAACTTGGGAACTGCCGACAGTTTTTCTCAGCGATTTCCCCTCCGAAGCGCGAGGGGTCGGAAACTAGTTTTGCGAATACGAAAACGCAGAAGCTTGCCGGTTCTTCCTCCAGCCGTTCAGCACCGAGAGGGGCTAAGATCGCGTTTTGGTTACAGCAAACGGATGTCCGGTCAAGTTTGGAGCATTTCTCGAGTACGCCGGTGAAATCACTTCCGATCAAGAGGGAGGATACACCGCCGACATCGTTAACGTCCCTAGCGCCGTTAACCAGCTTGGCGAACTTACCGAGCAGCACCCTCTCTTCTACACCCCTGTCTCTCGCGCCGGCGTCGAAGCTGCTCACACCGGGGGATAACAAGGGTCTCATGAGGTCAGTAACACGAATTTCACGTTAGGCAAAAATATATGGCGTATCCTAGCCCTGTAATCGCGGCACCTGCTGCCTCGAACGCACCCTTCGAGACCGATGGCCGTCGATTATTTTTCAGCGGAGTTGGAGCTGTTGGTACAGTTGAACTGTGTTCATGCGAACGATGTTTAGGGGAAGTTGGATCATGCAATCGGGTGGTCGGTTTAATGCAGTGTTGTAATATGTAAAAAATATTTTTGTAATGTATAGTAATATTATTCGTGAAGTTTATTCGAGGTATAATTCGAATAAAATTTTATTCAGAATATTTATTCGGTATTATTATTCGAATAAAATTTTATTCGCGATATTTATTCGATATTATTATTCAAATAAAATTTTATTCATGATACTTATTCGAGGTATAATTCGAATAAAATTTTATTCATGATATTTATTCGACATTATTATTCGAATAAAATTTTATTCATGATATTTATTCGACATTATTATTCGAATAAAATTTTATTCATGAAATTTATTCGATATTATTATTTGAATAAAATTTTATTCATATTTATTTATTCGATATTATTATTCGAATAAAATGTTATTCGTGACATTTATTCGATATTATTATTCGATATTACTACTCGAATAAAATTGTATTTAACGAATGTAATCGCTATTATTATTCGAATAAAATTTCAGTTACCCAGGCACTGCTAAAAATTAGTTCACATAAACGGAGTTCCACTGTGCTATACATATTAGAGCCGGTCGCTCTCTTGTTACTAGACTCCAAATCTTTATGCATTTACATTTCGCTGACTCGGTCGAGGAAGAGTCAAATTAATTATTGCTTTTGACTATCCTTATTATCCATTATAATTGCAGTGTATTAAACACTTTCTGAATGTAATTAGAAAGACAAACTATATATATGTGCGTCATTCGGATAGTCCCTATTCCGCCATTTTGAGTTTAGTTCAATTTATCTATTAGTGCTACTGCTAAAGAGACATACATTTTTGGACAGTTCAATGCATTTTTGAAAATCCACGAAAACGAGAACTTGTGGAAACGATTGTAGCCTATTTATTATTGCTATTCATGCATTTGTCTAATCTATAATTCTACTATAACAACGTTCCAAGTCGCATGCCTTGTAAAATAAAAAAAATGCATTAGTTGCAATTAATCAGAAAAGCAAATGTACATATGTTGTTGATAATTAATACCATCTAAACTATTTGAAGAAGGCTATAGAAGTAATATCCTTCGAATATTAATTTTTAATTACAGTAATAATGAAAGCCAATCATTATCTTTTTATAAATAATAAAATAAATTCTCTATCAAAATGAAGCGTATGCGACAATTTAGATTCTATATTGAAATAATTATCATTATTAAAATTTTATTTATAATTCAGAATTAATAGACGTAACACAAAAGGCTAAACACAAAATGGATTATCCGCTTTCACTAACTTACTTACCCAATGACAACTCTATGCAGAAATAAATGTCATATCCAGTGTTAAAATAATCTATACCCAGCCAGAAAATTTCCTCAATGGAATTTATGAAGCCTGGTGTTAACCAAAAGTTTATTCTCTCCGTCAGTGCTTTCAATACGTTAACAACGAAGTAAAACCAATATTGAATGTACTAATATTTTACATTTCATTGTACTCCTCCGCATAAATGTATAACAATCCGCGATCTAATAAAGAATCGCGTATAAAGAGCGTTCCACTATTTCACGGCGCCACTTGTAAATTAATTCGGCCGACAGTGATAAACAATAAAGTAATAAAAATAAAATATAAACAATAAAAATCGCATACGAGTTCCGGAACTCGTAGGGGTGGAATTTTACTGCAAGCAATCGCAGCTTCGTAAAAATTCGAATGTCTCAATCAGTTCGATACCTAAAATATAGTAAATTCTGTATAGTTGCGCGTCTTCGTGGGAAACGAAAATTGTCACGAATTGTTTCTTTTATTAATAATTATACTATGCCGACAGTAGCGTGTCGATACCGTTCTATTATATTACTATTTCCATTCTTGGAAGCGGTCGTGTTTTTCTTAATTATAATATTAAGGAGAGAAAGCAAAATTTATTAACTCTTTTCTAAAGTTCTATTGTACTCTATTTTTAGAATAAAAATAAATATAAAAGATAAATAAATGGCTTCGGTGACTGGGAATAGAGATATGATTGCGAATTGTTGATATTTCTCATGTCGAAGCTTCAAAGGGCTTTATTTTTCTTAATTATAATATTAAGAAGAAAAAGCAGAATTGATTAACTCTTTTCTAAAATTGTATTCTATTATATTTCTATTCTACAAATAAATAAAAAAGATAAATAAATGGCTTCGGTGACTGGGAGTAGAGATACGATTGCAAAATGTTGATATTTCTCATGTCAAAGCTTCAAAAGGCTTTATTTTTCTTGATTATAATATTAAGAAGAGAAAGCAAAATTGATTAACTCTTTTCTAAAGTTCTATTCTACTCTATCTCTATTCTAAAAATAAATAAAAAAGATAAATAAATGGCTTCGGTGACTGGGAGTAGAGATACGACTGCGAATTGTTGATATTTCTCATGTCAAAGCTTCAAAGGGCTTTATTTTTCTTAATTATAATATTAAGAAGAGAAAGCAAAATTGATTAACTCTTTTCTAAAGTTCTATTCTATTCTATCTCTATTCTAAAAATAAATAAAAAAGAGAAATAAATGGCTTCGGTGACTGGGAGTAGAGATACGACTGCGAATTGTTGATATTTCTCATGTCAAAGCTTCAAAGGGCTTTGAAGGGTTTAGATAAGAACTGTCTTGAAATTTAAAAGTCGAGGAATCAAACTCCCCGAAAACTGACCGAACCACAGTCGCGAAAATCCGCGGTCCATGGCGATCGATTGCGCATGTTAATTCCCGGCGAGTGATCTCTCATTCACCGATCGGCGAGTAACAACGGCGAAGGAGCCGTAGATAAAGCGTCGCGTAGCCGGTCAAAGGTCACGGAACGAAAAGTGAGAGAGCCGGAGGCGGAACCGGGCGGAGCTAATCAATGCTACACCTTATCGTTAACACGAATCTCGCTCGCGTTTTTCAGCCAGGCAACGATAGTCAGCTCCTCGGCCGTTAATGGTGTTGCCAGCGGCGGTGCACCCACGGCGATGTACAGACCGAACTTCAGCCAGGCGTTCCAGCGTGCAGGACCAACGACAGTGCCGCCGACCCTCTCCGCGGGACTGTACCCGACGCAGAGCTTCACGTCTGGTCTCCTGAGCAACGGTACACAAAGTAATATTGGTTATCGGTGTCCTTATAATTTTGCTTCCGCTTGCGTCTCTTTTCATTTGACAGCTTTTTTCACCGAGCACCGCTCTCTAATGGTTCTCGCTAGCTTAGCAGACTGCGACTCTGTTCGTGGCCGGCCGACGAAGTTGCTGGAATCATTAGAGTACACGTAGCTCAACCGACTCCCACGAGATAAGACGTTTCTTCTATTCGTTTGGATGAGAACCGAGTCACGCGCGCGAGATCGCTGATCGATATTTCAACTTCTGTTGGCTGATGCTGTTTTGATCGGTGTCAAAAGGCGCTTTGCTAATTTTAACTGCTAATTTTAGCTTCTATGAGGTTGACTGTTTATTTATTAGGTATCGGTAGCTTTAGTGTTCATTTTAGGGGTAGATAGAGGAGGTCAGGTGGCAGAAATTATAGCTCATGCTTCTTTTGCGATTTACCGGGAGCAGAGTTTGCATTAAAGACACTTTCTTATTTATTAACACTGTTTCTGCCAAGCGGTGTCGAAAGACGTTCTTCAAATTATTGTCTAAGTTTAATTATTTATTGATTATATATCATTTTCCTTCGG
>CM052147.1:308318-322451 GCA_028455555.1 Augochlorella aurata
GAAAATAATTTTGTAGTAACGTTTGGCTACTGTGTAACAAATTATAATAAATAGACGATAATAATGAATAATAATAATAATAATAAAATTGAGAAAGTATTGTCAAGTATTGCAAGCAGCTTTTATTTTGCATAAAGATCAGCTGTCTACTATTATATATAACACTCTTGACATTTCTCTCGTTTTCTTTTGTTTAAACAAGCCCGGAATAGTTTAACAAAATTGAAAAATTTCTAATATCTTCGCTTATTAATTTCCATGATAACTGTATAAAATCTGCAGTCTATTAAATCCAACAAATTGGTTACGTTATTAACTATAGTAATATTTGTCAATCGCAACAAGCGTAAAGAAAACAATTTATTTTCTATATACATAGAAAATATTTTTACATATTTAGGTTCTTATAAATCAACCAATTTATTATCTGCTTCCTGCAATTGTCAATAATTTGCACAGAGATCCGTCCGCAGATTTTACACGCGTTAGGGTACCGATTTCAGCGTTGTATTTTTCACGGAAGAAAGCGAGCGTAAAATGTTGAAAATTGCAAAGCACAAAGTCGCGCACTCGCGTATAAAATCCTAAGAACGGGGCAAAGAGTTCATAATAACTTTGCCAGGGAACACTACCGGGCCGTAGTTGGCACGCATAAAGGATCCGCCGCACTAATCCAATTGCAGCTAAACGAAAAATGCGAGCGTATCTCAGCCTGCGAGCAGCAGATTAGCCACGGAATTATAAAAAGAAACGATATTATTGCGAACCGTTCCTGGATCGACTTTGGTTAAGTAACGAGCCGCAACAAATCCCGAGCTATCGCGTTACGCCGCAGTGTGATTCAGAGACAAAGAATTTTAGCAACGGCTAACCAGGTAAATCAAATGCACAATGGATTTTCATGACGAGCTTCGCGAAAAATGCTCCGCGCATTTTCTTCGCGCTCGGCTACTGTCAACCGAGTAGACAGGGTGAATCATGCTCGTCGCACTGGGACACGGGATGAATAACAAACGGGTAAATAAATTTTCTAACGCGCCGATTGCGTTTTTCGAATATCGCTGCTGAAATAGGAGGAAAATTCGAGGCAAAATTCTGTCGTTCAAACGCGGCGTTTTTCAAGAATTAAATAGGGATATTTGCAAATAATTTTCATTCGGGTGAATTAAAACAACTATTTTAAAAGTCGTTTATCTCGGCTTTGTTGAGATTTTACAGAAATTTTGAATGCAAGCGTGGCTTGCAGCGTGCATTTTGTAGAGGAAATGTTTTACTGGGATTTGTTTAAAAATGTTCTCGCTTAGGATAAATGTTCTCGTCTAGGATAAATGTTCTCGTCTAGGATAAATGTTCACGTTAGAGACAAAGGTTCTATTCAAGCTAAGCAATTGCAACTTCGTTTAGTATGCTTCGAATATGTGTACTAACCTCTGGGAATATTCACCCGAAACTGCGCGTCTTTAAAGAGGCGCAGCGCATACTCGGATAAATTAATGCTGTCAAGGGAAAAATTCAAAGCATATCGCTCTCATACATGTTCCTCAGTGCAGTTAGTTTGTATTCACTGCCATTAACAACGACTACCACTGTAAAGTAACTCTTTTCCGTAGCGAAGGTCTCAAGCGAGGTTCGGACGGTGCAGAAGTGTGCATGCAGCAGCGCAGAAGTGGCTGACTCTAATTTTTAACTCGGAAAGCGTTGATCCACTCGATCTTATCGCCTGTTCTTTGGAAACGTAAAATTTAAAGGCTTAACGTGACGTCACTTTTCACCTTGCAATTATTCTAGGAAATAAAACTTTGAAAATCTCGTTTCGCTTGCGGTATTCTTAACACAGGAACTACAGAGCCCTAAACGCGACTAGTATATATTGTTTTGTAACAACGAGAATATTGAATTTATTTAAACTTTCTACGATTTTTATTGCAATATGTGCTTCGATGAAGAAGATCTAATAAAAATTTTTAATAAAAACATTTTTATCGTGTCAAGAATTCTAAAATAAAATCAGAAACCAGGCATTTTGACTGCTTTGGTAAATCTAGTGTTAAAATAAGAACATTCTGCATTAATCGCAAGAGATACGAGTCGAATAACAAATGTTCTCTCTAATTGCTTTAATCGTTAAATTGAAAATGTTTTGGCTATTAAATACTTTTATATTTTTTACTGTTCTAAACTTTATATGAACGTTTTATGAATACGCAGTACGTAAAATACGTTGCGAGTCGAATTTCAGATAATTGTAGCGAAAAATTATGTAAATATTTGTTGATAAAATCGCCAATTACGTGCAATGAAACCTACATAAAAACGAGCTGTTTTAAGATAAAGCTAGTTAAACAATGCAAAATTATTCCAAGTAAGAAGCAGAGTTACAACCCAGGATGCACTATCGCTCACTGTTAAACTTTACAATGTAATATGTAATAGTTAGATTACACTCATATGTAATAGTTAGATTAAACTAATCCAAAGAATCTGTTTAATACATATAAAATTACTATTTTTTTCACAATAATGACTAGTATATTGGATACGCGTGCAAGTACAACAAAATATTTTTTATAAATTTTTATATAGGTCATAAGTAAAATATTCCCGTATGAAATCGGCATAGTTACAATTTTCAATGCTGCTTTAACGCTAAACGCGCCGAACAATAAAATTGATTGGTGTGCATTGCCTGATAAGAGCAACGAGATCCAATTTATTTAGATTTTGTACAGTTTTTGTTATAGTACTTATTCAAATAATATAATTTATGCAATAATTATCCATGAAGTTATCTTAATACTTATTATAATTTTTAATCCATTAAACAATAGATAAGAATTCGTTTATGTTCCCCCGGGATCATTTAAAATAAAATATTAAACTTATTAAAATAAATAAAATTTATTAAAAATAATTTAGTAAAGTAAATCATTGAAAATAAAATATTAAAGCAATGAAATAAACACAGCAGTATTGACTGACAGTAATAATAATAATTAATAATAATAAAACAGTAAATAGTAATAACAATAAAACAATAAACAGTAATAACAATAAAACAGTAAATAGTAATAATAATAATAAGCGCTATGGGTTAAAATATATCGTAATAATAGTAGCCAATATATTATCAGTACACCTGAATTTACCAATTATCAACAGCATGCAAGCGAAGTATAAAAAATCAGAAAAGCGCCAACAGCACAGCAACAAAATGGCTAAAATCGCGAGCAGGCCAACGAAAATAACGAACAGCGTAAACAGAGCTCCGTTTCTATCCGGCATGGTTACTCAGAGGCTAAGAGAAAGTAATTGACCACTCAGAACCTTCCACCGCTATCTAGACCGAGGGTCGCAGGGAATCGAAGGGGTTAAATCGCAAGGGCACACAATTTCCTCGCGTATCGCTCTGCCGCGGAAGGTCTAATCCCAATGATTTCGTTGGCGGAGCGCGACGGAAATAACCGAGAAGTATCCGAGCCGCGGGGGTGGATTCGCGCTTCATCCCTTGACAGGCGCGCGGGCGTGAAAAACTTCTAAATCCAGCGGGAAGAAAGCTGGTCCGTCGTGGAAACGAAAGGGAACCCGGAGGGAAGATTGATTGCCCTCTGAATGAGCGGAAGAAAGAGAAGAAATCGAGGTGGTTGAGGACGCGGAGGAAGAAGAGGAGGTCGAGGAAGAAGAGGAGGAGGATGGAGAAGAAGGGAGATCGAGGAAGAAGAGGAGGAGGATGGAGGATGAAGAGGAGGATGAGGATGGTGAGGAGGATGAGGAAGGAGAGGAGGATGAGGAAGGAGAGGAGGAGGATGGGGAAGAAGGGTGGACGGGGCATCCGATGCGGGGGGAAGGGGGCTAGGTGGAGAAACCGGTGAACGAGGACGAGCAGAGGGGAGGAGCTGGAAAAATATAACCTGTTGGACCGCGAAGGAGCGAGAGGAAGAGCGCAAGCGCGAGCGAGAGAGGCGATTCAGTGAGCCACGGTGGAAAAGAGAAGGAAAGAGAAGGAAAGAGAGGCAGCGAAGCGAGACAGGCTCGTTAGTCGAGCCGGGGAGCGGGACGCCGAGGGGAGGACGCGCGACGGAGGAGGGAGAAGGACGCGGACGTCCCGAACCTGCCTTAATTCTAACTTGACATTCGCGGTTCAATTCTGATCGGATCGATCTAAGTGGCGCGGCACCGGGTAAACCGGCCACCGGTATTTACTACTCCTTCCCTTGTTTTCTCTCTCCCCTTGTTCAAGCGTTGTAATCACTTTTGTTGTGTAGCAGAATTAGCCCGATGGTCTGGCACCGAGGGGATGCTGCGACTCGTGATACGCCGCCGATAGAGACTTCAGCCACGCTTTATTTATCATCCAACAAAGATTTTTATTATGCGCGCAGACGGGGGTTGGAAACGGTTGCAATGGCGGTTTTGATTTTTGAAATTTATGGCAAACGGAAAGATGCTACTGGTCGTGTAAATGTATACGATTATAGGAAAGAGATCAGTTTATGGGAAATTTATTTTTTCATTAGGGGGGGGGGGCCGTAAAATTATAATTTCTCTTTTGCATATATCTTATTTGTGCATATTTAAGATCGACTTTAAACATTGGGGAACGTGATTAGAAGCGGTATAGTGGTTTACGGAAAATATGCGCATGCCATCGAAGAAGTAACTATCGTTCGCATTGTTTTATTTAAATAATTGCGCCGTTAATTTTATACTATTGTCTACCTATGGTCTGTCAAAACCTTTAGAGAAAAATACGCGGCAACAAGAGAGGTTTTCAAGGATAAAAATCTTCCCGACGATTTGGCTTTTATTGAAACTGATTCCAGCACTTTAGCAGCTGCCATAATGGAATTAGAGCCGAACGCATCGTCGTTAAGTGGTGCAATTCAATCGGTTCCAAATTTGTTTAATAATCAGGTTCACTTGTAGAGGAAGAAGAAATCCTGGATTTAGAATACTGTCGAGCTTAGCAACATCTTAAATGGAGAAATTATTCTATCACATCCTGTGACGTTGGTTAAATTGATTTTTGATAAAAAACATGGACTGAGAAACCAGAATATAAAAAAATAGTTGTAATGTACTAATGTAATGCAAATTATGATAAATAGAAGGAAACGCAGTAATATATCGCATTCATAATTGCAGCAGTAAGTGGCAGATAATAAAAGAACTTATATATAGTATTCATTTATAGTAATCCTGCATATATATTTCACATACTTTTGCATATATTTCCCATTAATTTTGCATGTATTTTATATATTTCAAGGGACAGATTTTGCATAAACATCCGCGATCCAGTTATAACTATTGTCGACATATTGGTTTCGATCGTAATGCAACCCCTAGATTTAACCCTTTGCACTCGAAGCCATTTTAACTGTAAATCTAAAATAATATCTCTAGCTTATATTATTGCATTTTGTGCATTTTGTGCATATGAAATTGATTCTTACGACTCAAACCAACAGTTCTCTTTCAACAATTTTTTAAAACTAGACTTTGTTAAAACGTTCAGCGCCGCGTCACCCAAATATGGGTGACGCTAGTTTTTAAACAATTTTGAAAATTTATTTTCATTTTAATAGATCATATCCGAACAAACTGAATTTGACTAGGATGTTTCTAATGCGAAAAACTTCTAATTCCATCCCCTATGATCAATTTCAACTTTGTAATTTCGCTTTAATTAATTAAATTGCTTTGATTTTGTAAAAATTTTGGTAGTCGATTGTCGGCGCTCAACGTGTTAATATAAAAATTATTTTGGAACGTAATAGAACAATTTTAGTGGTGCCACAGGGTCACCGCTCGAGTACTTAGAGTTAATATTGTGCGCGGGAGAACCTTGAGAACGCGTGTGCACAGATCCTCATTTTCGTATCATCAAAGTATGACGAAATCAATGTCTAATTAAAAAATGTAAAAACTTTTCACTCGATATACCTTGCAGAAGAAAAATTGGGAACGAAAGTCGATAAAGAAACATGCTGGTAACATTTACGAACAATTAAATTTAAAAGAACGCGAGCAGAATTTTAAGAAATATTGTGAAAAAAATGAATTGTAAAGGTATATATATATTTTTTTTAAAGGACTGTATAGCTCCATTTCGACACGCTTTTTTCAAAAATCCTCCTTCCAAACGAGTACTGATACTCGCGAGCCAGGCATATGCAATTAATCGGTGATTTTGACGATGCATCGAACGGTCCCTACCTACCCGCTGCACCAAAATTACGTTTCCACATCAATTAGATGCAACGCGAGTAATTGGAATGCACATTCACTGACAAATCCAAAATATGCGACTATGATAATGAAATTAAGAACGGTTACAATCGACATTTTCGACGACCTACATATTAAAACGACTCCGATATTCGATAGAATTATGATAAAGAGAGACAGATACGTATCAGCGAGCTGAAAACTCCATATTCAAAATGCATATTTATGCAATATATACCATAAATACAATAAATAAGTACATTATATATTTTAAAATGTATTTAAAATATATTTAAAATATATTTAAAATATATACTGAAAAATAAAATATATACTAAAATATATATTATTATTTTCCTAGAATTATTGAAAAAATGAGAAAATTATAAAACTCTTGAAGCAATTGTCCTAATTTTACATTTCACTATGCTCTCTCACTCGGCATTATTTCCTTCAATCTCTCAACCTTTCTTCTCTTTACAATTTTTAAAGAAGCGACATAACCTCGAAATAAAGTACTCTGCTCGAATATTTATTTTCCCAAAATTCATTGAAACATGATCCGCATATTTTCCGCCGAAACCGAGACAAATTTCGCCGGGGATATTTCACCCTAATGAAACGGGGCAACACACCCCGCGGATAAAATTTAGACGAGGAACGCGGCCGATTCGAATGCGGCTAGTCACGAAGGCTCTCCGATCAAGCACGTGTTCGATCGCCGTCCTGGAAACGCGATCCGCGGATTATCTTTCGCGCGAGATACACAGGCTCGATCTGGCCGCGAAAAAGGAAAAGCTCCGTGATAAGTCGGATGCGACGAGTTTGTCATAGCGCGCCGCCAATTTCCCCGCCGTCAATGAATGACGCGAAACCGGGAATTCGACGTAGATGTTCCGAACGTTTACATAATAACTGTTGAGCGCGAAGGGAAATCCCGTTGGTGAATATTTCAGGAGAACGAGGAAAGAAAAAGCTATTTCGAGGAAAATTCGTCACCTAATTTGCTCCTTACGATTTCTGAACACGTAAAAACGCCTTGCGGATCTTTCGAGAAATTAGGATTCGGTCGAGTCATTCGACAGAGATATGTTTTCATTAATGTTATTATAATTATTGTTATAGTTTATTTGGAATTTCGGAGCTAAGCAAAATTGAAATTTAAAGTAATTTTGGAATTATAAATTACATATTTCGGACAGATTTAAAGACGACGTTCTAAGCGTGTATGTTTATTTGTTATAGCTGTGTCAAACATTGTAAATAATATTGCAGAAACGGAACGACAAGGTTGAAAGAGTAATCACTGCGATGTTATAAAAGTAAAGCATGAATGAGCACCGGGAGTAGCGATACAGCAGACTGTTATCTCTCCTGTCAGAAACTTTTGAAGATAGAAAGCGATCGCTCAATCTTTCTCAGCCCCTGATTAACTCGTACATCAATAACCAGTTATTCGCGTCCACGTCGTCTTTCAAATTCCTTGTATTCTCGAAAAGTTGAGTCGATTCTCGATCACCACTGACTTTTATTTCTCAAATTTTTTAAGTTCTGTCGCTTCGAAATTATCTCGCGCCGTGGAAATGATCGACGCAAGGACTAGCGTCTAATAGAGTATAGTTTCTTCCGTGTCTCAAAAAGGCTGATTTCGAACAGGAAAACTATCGACCACAAAATTCAGTCAATATTTATGCATTCAAGAAAACCTAATCTTTTTCAAGCCTATGTACAACGAGTCACGATTTCATAAACGATCTGCTAAATATGAGCTCTATTCTCCCAAATCGAAATAAAATTCGTTCTTCCGTTATCAAAATCCAGGAATCCGAGTCGATAATGACAAACATAGAAGAAACAAAACTGATCTCATTCTACCAGAGAAATTAACGCTAAATCCATCGAGATCTGAAAGTGATTGAATTCGTGTAGACTTCGCGCCATTTTTCTCCGACCCACCGCGGTCGAATGACCCATTTCTCGTTTAACAATAATAAAACTGAGAAACACCCTTTATCAGAATAAATCTCATTATTGGAGCGATCACAATAATAAAATAAATAATGAATAAATAAATAAATCTCGTCAGTATTGCCCGGTACGATTCGTGTTAAAATGTAAACTTGTGAATAGGAATTTGATCAATCGATCTTCGAGAAATACCTCTTTGAAAACATAACTACGAGATCATTTTGACAGATTCGAAGCGCTGACCAACACAGCTGAGCAATTGAGCAATCCTGGCAATCGGAAAAGTTCTAATCGCAGCAACAGCGAAGGAAATGGTACAGCGAGTGGTAAAAAAGAGGGCGAACTTCGGTCGAGTAATTACAGTACAGCGATGATCCCAGTCGATCGAGTAAGTATCGGTGCTCGTTGAAAAAGCTAGTCCATCGGCGCGGCAGCGGGGCGGCTGCAGTAGTTCGCGAAACAAAAATCAGGAATAACGACGCAGCTGACAGTTAATGAGTCAATACGCGTTAAGTGTCGCCCTCGCAACTTTTCCGCGTGTCCCGGGTAAAATTTGCGTAACTCTTTCAATTAAAACTTTCGCGGCCGGTTCATCTTCCCCCGTACCGAAAACACACGGAGCGTCGAGGGGGTCGGCTACGGCAGCGGGGGTAGGAGGATGAGGAGGAGGAGGAGGGTCGGTCGGGGGGGGGGGGGGGAGGTTGGGAGGGGGGGGTGGGTAGAGTAGCGGAGCAGCGACGGAATAATGAGTTTCGCGGAACGAGTGGCTCCGTCGCGCAAAACTCGATCTCCAAACTCGATCCCAGACGGATTTTCCGGCCGTTACGAAAATTACTCGCCCTTCGACCGGCCCGTTTATCGCGTGTACACGGTCGTCCGCTTGTGTGTGGATGCGTGGCAGAGGCGCGAGCGCGCGCGGTGCTCGTCGCAATTTCGCACGACACTTTGCGAGCAGCGGCGAACGCAACGACGACGACGACAACAACCTTGAACCCGGCGGTCGGTCCGCGTTAAACTTTGACACGCGGCCAATCGGCTCTCGTTTTTTCGTATTACCCGCGGCGGCTGCATCGCCGATTGATTTACGGGCCCCCGGCTCGGAGAAAAAACGGCCGATCACGTGGCGGCGCAGTGGCAATCGGTCGACTCACCTTGTGGTGCTGCATGATGGCAGTGGCCTTTCGCTTAGCAGACATATTCAGTCCCGACTCTGGTCTTTCTTTCTTCGCCGCGTGCAACGGTAATCGTGTTTCCCTCTCTTTCCCTCGCGTCCTTGTCCCTCGGTTCGCCGTCTCTCGCTCTGGCTAGCGGGATCTTCCTTGCCGACTCGTGCCACCCGCGCTACCGAAAGCACCGATCACAAAACAATAAGAAATAGAGAGGCAGAGCAGCGCGCCGCTATCCCTGTTCCTCCTGCGCGGGGGCGGCTGTCCTTGTCCCTCCTCTGGCGCGCAGCCACCGATAACAGAAACTGGAGCGAGAGAGTGCGGGAGCGAGACGGAGATGTCTCGAATTCGTCTCGATGGCACGTTTCACTCGCGAACTTTCCCGGAGTTCTCGGCTTTAGTCTCGTCTCTGTCACGCACTCGCGGTCTGTCTCGTTCTGGCCGCCGGGACCGCGTACACGGCGCGCACTCTATCCTTGTTCCGCGCACACCCGCGAACTTTAAGCTCGCGCACAACAACACCACGCAGCAGCGCCGCGAACCGCCGCGATAAAATTCCCGCGGTCGCCGCAGGTGTCGACGTAGACGGCTGCGGGTGACAAAAAGGGCAGCGAGCGAGCGAGCGAGCGAGCGAGTCGACACCAGCCGAACAGAGAAGAGAAGAAGAGAAGAGAAGAGACGAGGCGAGGCGAGGCGAGCCCGCACGAAAACTGTCCCGTCTACGACCGATTCGAACTTCCGCTCACGTACACGCGATACTCGCCGGCCCGGCTGCCTCTATATAGTCCATTGAGTCGATGCGACAACACTGCCAGAATCGCGATCAGCTGGTCGATCGAAACGTTCGGGCATCACAAGGGGCACAGTCACTAATAATCACTGACAGCGTTCCGCGTACGATCTAACGTGGTGGCTCGCCGTCGAAAATCCGGTACAGTGTCGCGCACAAATCGGCTGACGATTCTCGTTCGACGATTGCGGCGGGAATCGACGCGGGAATGGGTATCCCGCTCAGTTCCAGTCGGTAGGACGATCCTGGTTTCCTCGTGCAGAGGTCGCGTGACCGCGCACGCCGCGGGCTTCGACTTCGACGATGGATCGTCAACCCTCGCGCAGGATCGTGGATCGTTGCGCCTCTTGTTGTACCATTCGGTTGTCCCCGATCGCTCTGCCCTGCTCTCCGCAGGGGACGCGAATGTGCGAAAAGTACGCGGCACACGTTCCCCCGTTTCTACTGCGATAGTTAAGAGAGCGCCACGCTCGTAGACGAGATCATAGAACGTCCTCACATCACGAGCGCTCACGGCAAACTGGCGACTGGCGACGCGGCGGCGACCCCCCTCCCCTCGATCCACCTCACCCTTTCCACTACTCTCCTCGTCGCCGCCGCGCCGCGCCGCTCCGCTCCTCTCTCTCCTCTCTCCGCTCCTCGCCGCGCCGTTCCCCTGTAGCACTCGACTCCCCCACGTCTCCTCACCCTAACCACGCCAACCTCACTCCACGTTTCTCCCATACCCCACTCTCCCTTTGCTAGTCGCACTCCTTCTCCCCCACCCCCCTCACTATCTCCCTCTCGCTCTCTCGGTCGCTCGCTCGATGGCTCCGTCTCTCTCCCCGTGACTGTGCCGGTCCCTCTGTCCCCCGCCCCTCTCTCTCGCTACCTCTCGCTCCGTCTCCGTCTCTCCCTGACGCCGCGCCCTGCTATGACCCGCGCCGCTCTCGCTCCCCAACGGTCCTCCTCGAACACGTCAACCCTCTCTCCCTCATCCCCCGTTCCTCTCGTCTCTCTCTCCTACGGCAGTATTCGACGCGGCCGTCTCTCTCCCGCGCGACAGTCCTTCTCTGTTTTCCTTTCTGCCGTTCCAGCGCCCTTGCCGGTTCCTCTCGACCCTCGCTAGCCCGCGGAGGCGGCAGCGGAGGCGGTAAGGTAGGGTCTGTCACCATCAGAACACAGAAGAGGCCGCTGGACGGGTAACTCCAAGGGAAAGCAGGGATTGAAAGGGGCGCAAGGGGCCGTATACGGACGTCCATAGGGCTTTCGGGGCGAGGGGAGGGCGAGGACGAGGAGGACGACGACGACGACGACGGAGTACCTTTGGCTGTGCGGCGATGGGGGCGATGGGGCGAAGGGGACAACGGTAACAGCGAGGGGGCAAGGGGCGCGGGTACTCATCGGCCGAAGGGGCTTCTACGGGTGTGTTAGGCTTGTGCTTAGGAGGGTATGCGTTGTACGCCGCCGCTGCGCTGCTAGCCTCCTCTCTCTATGGACACGTCCGCGAGCCTGTGTGCGGATACGCGACCGTACACCGGTCCGTGGTCTCTCTGTTGCTTGCTATCTATCTGTACGCCCATCTTTGTCCCCTGCCCTCGCCCGTGGCGAGCTGGTGTGTGCGATATCAATGCCCAGTTCTGACCGTGTGCGCCGCACAACTTGCACGCGCGCCGCTGATGATGACGAGTCATCCGAGCGCGCCCGGCTTCGGCTAGGATACGTGTTCCGACGGCTCTATGATAGCCCGTCTTTCGAGTTATTAGCTGACCGGAGTATCACCGACTGCTTCGACCACCTGCGGGCTTGATAAGGGAGGACGTGTCGCAGGGTGTTCAACTTTGACGACCAGGAACGCCGAGATTCTCTACCCCTCCACTAGGAACAGTTTTACAACGGCGACATTGTACCTACTCGATACAGGCACTCTCGTTCCGCATGCGTTACAGAGCACGCTGCGACCGTGCGGAATCAAATTCTGGAAGCTAAATATTCTCGTGTGATGCTAGCAGATTTTGTCAAATTATTATATGCTTATGTATATGATAAATATTATACAGGGCGACCCAAAAGTCTCGTAATCGGGGAATGAAGGGTTTCCGAGGTCATTCGAACTAACTTTTTCCTTAGCGCAAATGCAATCCGCGGCTTTGTTGATGTGTTAGTAATTAAAAAAAGCACTGACCAATGAGAGAGCAGAGTTCGTCTGGCGCTAGGCGGTCGGCCAATGAGCGTACCAGCGTACGAGCGTACGAGCGCTCCGCTCATTGGCTCGCTCGACTCTCGCCAGCGGAGCTCGTCTCTCTCATTGGTCACAGTTCTTTTTATTAATATCTCGTAAACAAAGCCGCGGATTGCATTCGCGCTAAGGAAAAAGTTAGTTCAGATGACCTCAGGAATCCCGATTGCGAATGACTATAGTATAGTATATCATTTTTTAAGCTCAATTATTTTCAACTTAAAATTAACATATCTCGGAAACGGCACATAATATCCTAAAATAGTTTTTAATTTGTTGTTTGTTATATTAGAATAGTTTCTGAATAGTTTCTGCGTTGCGAATCGCATCGAACAATTTGATATATTAGTTCGTTACTATTTTGCACATTGTGATTTTCAGATTCTTCTAATATAAATAATAAACAACAAATTAGAAACTATTTCAATCTCAGGATATGCTGTGCCGTTTTTGGGATACGTTAACACGTTCGCGGACAGTAAAAGTTCGAACGAGCTGCGAACATACAGTTGAATTATTCTTAAACAATTGCATTGGAGTGCATGAGAATTTCAAAAAATGCGTGCTGGATAGAGTAGAATACGTGATGGAATTAAACTTTACTGCTTTCAATGGATTTTGCGTGCTAAGGGAAATGCGTTATAATGTATTCCATAGTAACATTCTATATTCTATACTCTATATTCTATAGTAACATTCTATATTTTATACTTTATATTCTATAGTAACGTTCTATATTCTATACTCTATATACTATAGTAACATTCTATATTCTATACTCTATATTCTATAGTAACATTCTATATTCTATATTTTATAATATTCTATATTCTATATTCTATATTCTATATTCTGTATTTTATAATATTCTATATTTCATATTCTATATTTTATATTCTATATTTTATAATATTCTATATTTTATAATATTCTATATACTATATATTCTATATATTCTTGTTAGCGCCGCGCTTCGATGTTGTTTGCACGACGGCTGCCGGTTCCACCTCGAAGTGGGGTGATCGTTCAAAAGTGAGTGTGGAGACTAGTCGACGGTATGACGACTGAGAATGATTGAACACAGTGATGATTTTGTTCAGGTGACCCAAGAAATCGTTTATTGAACCGTTTGAAATCGGGGTATCGTTGTACAATATAGAGATGTATTCTTACACGGTTGAACAGTTTGAGACGTATACTTGCACGGTTGAACAGTTTGTGACGTATTCTTGCACGGTTGAACAGTTTGTGACGTATTTTGAACTTGAAATGAATTCGAACTGGTGTGTATGCGCTTGAACTAAATTCTGAACGGTGTGTATGAGCTTGAACCGACTTCTGAATTCTTGGGAAATTTGGGCTCTGATATATCGATCGAGGCCCGCGCGATCAAGCGATCGTTCGAGCGAGCGCGGCGGTTACGGTCGTTGATATGAGACTAATACGTTGCACGCGATACAAAAACTAATAGAGGAGATCGTTGACGCTATACAAACAGAGTTTGATGTAAACATCGACAGCTAAGGCCATTGATATTAGGAAATCGAGGTGCACGCGACAACAAGATTTAATGTGAAACCGCCAATAACGGTTGTTACTGCTAAATCAACGATGAAAATAAACATTGATCCGAAAAAAACACACAGCGAACGTGACAAAAACGGCACCCGATTTTCGCTCGATTTCTAGGTTTTAATCGGCGTTAACAATTCTATATATTCTATATATTCTATATATTCTATATATTCTATATATTCTATATA
>CM052147.1:475808-491832 GCA_028455555.1 Augochlorella aurata
TACGTACGCATTAATTGCCGAGTACGCTAAAAAATACAGACAGTGTGGAAAACCCAAGTTTTTCACTTCCTTTCACCGCACTGCAACCGAGACAGTTAAAAACTGGACTGCGAAGTAATTGAATCGCCACATTCGCAACATTGTCAATTAAGAGAACCAGCCGTGGCCGTGGTTTCGAGGCTCTCAAACGGAAAGACCTGTTCCACCTTCTATGTAATTTAACTTCTACTCGAGCAACGTGTAATTTAACCGGCGTAGGATCATTCGACGCGGTCGGATTTATTTTGAAAATCGGACAGCACGCGAGTCGCTCCACGTGATTCCGATTATGTTGCGATAAATCAGCGGCAGGAAACTTTCAATTGTTAAAACAGGCGTGCAGAGATAATGGTATGCTATTTCACATCCGATTCGTAAAAGTGGAAAATAAAAAAAGAATGTGAACCCAGTGACAGGTTATCAGTTGATGAACTGTGCCGCAGCTTCGGACAATGAATACCTCGTGTGCGGCCGCGTTGGAAAGGGGTGGAGCGTTCATTGAAGAAGATAAAAGCTAATTTGCAAGCTTTTCGTAATAAATCATGTTTATCAAACGGGTTCGGTTTTCGAACATTTCGAACGGCCACACCTTTGCATCATACAAAGTTGCTGATGGAAAACTGCGATCGCAACCCTTTTTTAGAAAATAACACTGCTCCGATTTAGGCACCGTGTAAAACTAAAATTGTTTATAACAAGCTTGACTGTTTTTGGTCATCTCCGCTAAGCTTTCCAGAACTGATCTGGCATATTCACAAGTTTCTAAGAGCATCGCACAATTTCTAGCGAAGTGGCAATTTTGGAAAAATGTTTAACACTAAACCACCGAAAAGTGATTAACAAAAATTGCGTTGTAGGAATTGCAAGATAGAATTTATCCAAATTTTACATAATTTTTATAGTAGGATGTGTCTTGGCAAATAAATATATTGAACAATTGTTAATGGAAGCAACTTTATCGCTTCGATAATTATGAAATAAAAAATGCGACATCGATCATTTGATCATTTGACCGGCGGTGGTGGGTTTAGTGTTAATCTAGGGGTCCACTATAATTTGGTGCATGGCATCGAATACACGTGCAAGTAATTAGAAGCGTTTGCAAACTTACCGTCCTGTACGTTCTCTTCTGGCCAGCATGCTTTCCCGGACGACCCTCAAGGTCAACGTGAACAGCATGAATAATGTCGAAGAAGTTCTCCACGATCGCCACTTTCTTGTACACTCTTCCTGGTGGAACGGTACCCTCAGCGCCATTTAATGCCTGGAAGCAATATACGATGCGATTAAAAATTCAATTCAAACTTCAATCAGATTTTTATGGAAAAATCTAGTGAAACGATCAGTTCCAGTGAAATTAGAAACTCGGACGTTATCCCGTATTTCAGTCTTATCTAAATTTATTTATTTCTCAGCATAAAACATTCTCGTTCTATTACTTTGCAATTTAAAATCAGTGGTAAAATTTCTATCGCTCGGCATTTCAGAATTCAAAGCTCATTCCCTTGGACGGAATTGCCATCTGGCTGAAGCCGAGCAACTGCTTTACCGACCCCCGTGACATTCTATCTTACCAACGGCTGCAAAACGCAGATTCCTGCAAGCTTCTTACCATCTGCTGCTTGCTTACCCATCGTTGGTAATGTAGAGATCGCTACCCGAAGTTATCGGCAGTCGATGCTGCAGATTCTCTCCAAGTTAAAATCAATACAGTAATTACTACTCCGTGAATTTTCATTAAAACATATTTTGAAAGTTAAACAATTTCTACCATGTAAAACGAAGTGAAATTGTTCCAAAGTTCTCCATGGACCATATCAGAAGCAAAGTACTCCAAGATTGCAAAAGTATTGTAAGTTCTACTTTAGCAATTTATAGACTGAAAGACCAAACTGCGCTTTATTTATTGGAAGCAGCGTTTCCGTCGGAACGAAAGCGTTAAACAGAGAGCGTCAGTTCACGAACGGTTCGAGAATCCTCGCGAGGACGGTGCCCGGATCGTCCCTCGCTCGGAAAAAAATTCACTCTTCTCCGGAAACTCAATTAACTCCGGTACGGATGCCATCACGGTCCGCAGGCATGGCCCCGGTCAGATTGTTCGGACGAACTTTGCGACCTTAAGAAGTTGGGGGCGCATGCGCGACATTATTGTCTTTCCCTAAACACCTGTTGAAGGGTAAAGTTGAACTCGTGGGGCTTACAACTCGGTTAAGTGGCTGCGGTCAGGCAGGATAACAATGCCGATATCTAGGTGACCGCCGCCTTAAGGTAACACGGCTCGATCAAACGGCCGCGTCCCGTAATTAGACGTAATGGAGGCAGCGCGGCGGCCCCGGCGTATCTTTATCGCCGGCGATCGGAAATCGATGATTTCGTAAATATCGGAGCGAAACATTCAATTTCCAACGAGGGACAACGATAACCGGGCTGGGAGCGAAGCGTTCGTTATACGGACCGATCGAACTTATCGCGACAGTAAAATGTCTAGAATACCTTCGCACCGATGGCGGCGCAATTTTTAGTTCGCATCAGAACTTCTATTTTCAGTTCAACAGTTTTGCAGAAAAATTCGAAAATTGATCAACCGAACAATAAAATCGATCGGTGTGCGTTGATAAGAACGACAAGATCCAACTTGAACTTTAGATCCTGTATAGTAATTTCTGTTATTATCATTAAAATTATAAAATTAAAAAATGAGAAACCGGTCATTCGGTAGTGTTAATAAATTATTCCACTGGGAAACGTCTCGCCCTAAGATCGCGGATTTTCCAAAAACGAAGCGCGGCAGGTATTTTAAATTACCACCAAAATAATTCAGCAGCAAATTGGCAATGGCTTCCTCCGTTACTCTCGCCTTGACTTATTCAGCACGAGCCGCGGAGCTAATGATTTTCATTTAATAACTAATTGAAAAGGTGGATATTTACGAATGTCTGTTCGCCGCGGCTTCTCGGAAAATCCATTTCCTGCCAGATTCAGCCCAGTTCCTCCCGGCCGGTGCCGCGTTACAGAGAAAGTTGCTGCTCCGCCGCAGACTCTTCGTTTATAATTAAATGGAAAATCAAATCTCCAGCCGGCGCGGTAAAGTGCTTATCCGCGAATTCCACGGCGCAAAATCGTCCGCGCAGCGCCGTCTCGAGGATCAAAGATAGATCGCGGCTTCGATCCCCCGTAGACTCCGATAATCGGCGACGATCCAGGAGTTCCGGGGTCAGGCGGCGCGTCCAACCCCTCGAGATAACCGGCCCGATCGAAACGGGTGGAGATTAACCTACTTGAGAGTGTATGTATCTTCCCGTGTGTTTATGTAAACGCGTTGGGGTGAGTTTCACGGCTGAATACGCCCAGCCATGATCCTCGGCATGCTGTCGCCTGTGTATGCTCGTGTCACGCAATGCGTATTGACATATAACGAGCATACAGTCTGGCCGAACAGCGCAGCGGCGCGGGACAGGCCCTGTCCGTCCGTGTGCACGTCCGTGTCTACGTCTATGCCTATGCCCGCGTAAGACCGAATACCAGCGGCGCAGCGCCAGTCGAACGCGCTCCACCTTCTCGAAGCATTCGAGACTCATTTTCATATTTAGCCTCGCGTGACTCGGGAACCGTAAGTGATAACTCTTCCCTTTCTACGCGATTATTTAAGTTACTTCATTGGAAACGGAAAGACCAAACCCCCGCCGGTAGCAACCGCTATTCCCGATGATCCCTATTCTCCGATGATCCCGATGATCGGGTTATCGGAAACCAGTGGGATTCCGTCGGCTCTAAGATTTCTACTCTAGCGAGCCGAAATTGCCGCGATTACTCTAACTAGTGGATACGGTAGCGCACGGTTAAATTTACATCGATGGACATCTTGACGCAGCGGACGCTTCTTCATTCCAAGAACCGACTCGAGCTTGACAAAGTCGAGAAGGTAGATGTAGAAGGCGTGGAGTGACGGTCGAAGTTTGTTATTTAAAAGAAAAGAATTTGTTTAATACAAGAAAATGAGACGTTAATTTCAATTATTTGGCGTAAGATATTACTCCAAAGGCGAAGAACAAAGAAAATTCGTATAAAACATGAAATAACATGTTTCGCAGAATTATAAAACAGTTTATTCGCTCGTAATAAATTTTGTGAACAGAATCACAAGTGTCAACAATTTATTGTAATATATACATTATTGTTTGCGCATTTACGCAGTCTTAGTGTCGCACTGCTCCTGATTTCACAGTTACGTGGATTAGTATTTGTTTTTTACTAACAAATTCCTACGTCAGACCGAAAATTTATATTTATTATATGGCAACCGTCATTAAAATGTTTAAATATTAATGATAGATGAGTAAAATTTAATTTCAATTTAAGTTTATATTTCAAATCTCCATATCGAGTCTGACACGATACTATAGGGCAAAGGGTTAAAATAAGCAATCAATAATAACAAGCTTGTCTATAAACATAGTCCGTGTTACATCATGTTTGCACTCATTTTAATCGGAAGAATCTGAGCTACCCATTGGTGCTACAAATGCAGAGGTAAGACGACGACTACTGAAAATGAAATCTCCATAATCGCACGCTCGTTTTTCGCTGACCATGACGTCCTTTCCGATGTAAATTCATCCGTGCACTGCTACGTATATCGATGGTACTAGTCGGAAAAGGTGGGCCGTAATTCTAATTGAAAGTCGAGAAAATAATTGAAAATCCGGCCGTTCCTCGATAGAGCGATCAAGCATCGCAGCCTTCGCAAAGTCCTGACTCACCCTAATGACAAATCCCGTAACCTCCGGGACCGGGAGTTAAGCGAGTGTAACTCGAGACTCGGCATGATCTCGTCCCATCCGGCTGCACCAAATAAGGATCGATAGCCGGGATGACATACGAGAATTCTTCCGTGCGCTGGCCACCTTTTGCTCCGGATGGTCTGTCGACAAATGGGACGCAGAAATCCCCGGAGGAGACGCGTGCGGTCGGCAGGGGCACGCCAGCTAGCTCTCGGCTGCGCGGCGGCGTCCACCTTCTCTCCGTCCCAACCCTTCACACACCCGGTGCTCCGTTTCGAACGGGCGCGCCGCGATAAATATTCATACTCGACGCGCGGCGACTTTCGCTCCGTAAATAGATTACGCGGCTGAACGGGAATGCCGGGACGCTCCCATGAATCCCTCGGGAGGGTGGCGGCGGAGGAGCTTGACCAGAATGCCCGGACCCCGGAGGCGGCCACCGAAGGAGCCCGAAGATAACGAATAGCCGCGTTCGAGAATATTGCCGCGAAACGGGGAAGTGGTCGCCGGCGCGAACGCCGGGAGAGGAGAGAACGAGTGTCCCGCGGACCGCCGCTGAACTCACAAAAGGAGCTTTCGCTGTATCTCTCGGGGAGAGATTTATCTATAGGCGGATCAAAGTCAATTGGCCGCTCAAGGCCGGCTCCACAGTAGCGAAGCGTGTCAAAGGTATCTGCTTTTTCACCATGACGACTCGCGTTCGTGGCTCTCGAGGAGATGCGGGGCGGGCGGATAGAGGAGACCGCCGTGGCGGATCGGTTAAACGGCGCGGAGGGGAATGTCAACGGAAATGCTATGGTTGCAATAGTAGTGTCTTTCTAAATGACCGTTTTCAGAATCGTGATTTTATAATTATCGAAGTCGTAGAGCTGCTTTCATTATAAATCGTTGAATTCGGGCACGCATTGTTACAAAAATTGTGCAATGCTTAACCTCTTAGTACGTAACCTTGACATAACCTCTTAGGTACGGCTAAGTTTTGTGCATAACTGTTTCTCCATACGGCAGGGTTCGACGCGAATTACGCGTAGAAGATATAATTTAACAATTTACATTATAATTTTTCCTGAAGGTATGATACATATACTTTAACTTTAATTATTTACTTTAAATAACTGATAATACAATTGGCGCGTCGTAGTATGACGTCTGCGCAAGCCACTATAGTGGCCCGTCATTCCTAAAAGGTTAAATAAACTCAATCATGTATTTTTTATAAGGCGATACTTGTTAGTCGATTTTAGACCTCGGTAGTTTTAGTGTTAACCCTTGACGGTCACCTCTGACCTGACATTATAAATTAGGCCTGAATATCTCTAAAAGCAACCCTAAAGAAGGTATGTGCGTCGTTCGAAAGAAAATATCAGTGAAGTTATTCTATCAGGAACTACGTTCGTCTGACATTCGGAGAGGACATGTCACGATTCGCGACATTCGGAGGGGAGATGCCTCGATTTAGTAACATTCAGGGAAGAAATAATTCTCGCCATTGGTCTCATTTTAATGAGAAAACCATCAGCAGTATATTTAGAAAATTCAGTTCCAAAAATGGAAAAATTAAAAAACTTATTATATTATGACTCGTCTTCCGGGAATTCGAGTCAAAGGAGCCATGGCGCCTGTCGCAGCACACGTGATCATCGATTCCGTCGAACCTCGCCATCGGCGTAGCAAGAAAATCGATAAATTACAGGGCCGTAGCAATATAACCTTGACATTCCCGGTAAAACAAAATTGCGACTTCCAAGGAGACATTACTATGCGCAATTACTTTGTCGAATGCGCAAACAATGTCGGCAAGGTGGCTCGACGGCGGGCCGGAAATAGTTGCCGCCAGCGCGGAAGCAATCGAATACCCTATCCTCTGAAAAATCGGTGCTAACACGAGGACGGTTGATATTTCGAAGGCGGCTCGCGCGGATCCTCTGAACGCGGTTCTCGATAAGAGGAGTCGCGAAATAGGGCCTGCGAAACCGCTACGCTTAACGGTCTCCGTGATCGCAGCCGCGCGCCGTTCCACGCACATGAACAAACTGAGAAAGCACTTGACGCCGGTGCACCGCGTTACGCAATCCAAAGTTACCGAAAAGGCGGTGCGCGCCGTGGTTACGATACCAGGCGGCAACTTTCTTACCGCCGCTTCGTGGCTCCAGCGAGGCTCGGCACTCGACCGATCCCACGCGTTCCTAAATTACCAATAACACGCTTCCTGTTCTACGCTCGGGCCTAATCGGCGTGGACCGATATCGGTAATTAACTGGAACTAACTCCGATCTGACGCAGGAGAAAAAGTTGTCAGCGTACTACTGTTCCCGACAGCGTTGCGGCGGTCCCCACAAACGCGACAATATCGCGGTAAATCGATCGAATAGCGAAGAATTGGCGAAATCCTAATAATACCAGGACTGAAATAGGAAACCCTATCTACGTTTCTAATTAAATACTCTGGCTAAGATCGGTGCGTTAACCTTACGTAATTCGAGGCTAGGCTGCAAAACTCGATCTCTCGCGAGCTTCGATAATCTTTCATAAGCTCCGTTGCATGCGCAGCACTGCTTACAATTATGAAAAGGCTCGCCGAGGAAATCGAGTCTCGTTCGAATCGAAGAAGCAACGTTTTCGGTGGACGGAAGAGAAGACGGAATCGGCTCGCGGATGCGACGAGATCTCGAAAGTTCGATGGAACTCTGGCAGGAGGTTTGTTAGCTCCGAATGCCGGAATCGATTCGGTAGGGCAGGCCGCGTCGAAACGAGCCACCCGGTACGTGACTCCTCTGACGCCCTCCCACGCCGTTCACGCGCGCCTCGACGCTCGTGGAACGGCAACTCCCTCGTGAATTTTTTTAATCCGATTCGCCGGCGCGTTTGCGTGGCTGCCGCGTTGTTTTCCGCCCCCGCAGCCCCGACCCCCGTCCCGCAACCCGACCGTTCGTTTAAAATGCAAACTCGTGGTCCGCGGGGTTTTAAAACACCCGCTATACCTGGATTTCGTTGCGCCGCAAACTTGGCCCGTCCCGTGCCTCATACGGATTTATGGCACCACTGACGTGCTTCTATTCTAGAGCTCATCGCCGGAGATTTTCCGGCGTGCTCCTCCTTTTCCCGTCCACCCACGGCTGGGGCCGGCTGTTTTCAAAATCGTCGCTTTATGGGGCTTCTCGGAAGGAACCGGCCGGCCGTGGAATTTTCGATTAAAAATACCTGAACTCCTCGACGGGCCAACAGTTTTCTAATCGGGCTCGTCGAACCCGAGTTCGGTCAAGCCGGACGCGTTAACGCTTTGCCGACCGGTAGCCAGAGAATCGTGATAATCAATATTTGTTATCTATTATTCAGGTAAAAATGTTAGATTGTGCTACTGCGAGCTCCCATAATATCGTGCAATTTCTTAAATATTGGATACCTTTTGCGGTAAATAAACTAAATTAAATAAAATAAAAATGAAATAGATAAAATAAAAATAAAATAAATAACATAAAAACAAAATAAATAACATGAAAATAAAATAAAAATAGAATAAATGAAATAAGAATGAAATAAATAAAATAAAAATAAAATAAATATTGTTCAATGCTAATGTTATGAAAATATATAAATGTTAGTAAATTTAATTACTCTGTAATAACAGAAAGCGAATAATATCGAAATCAGTTTGACAAAAATTAATTTAACATTTCTATTTCTATCTATAAGCAAAAGAAAAAGCGAAAGAAGCAGAGCTGGTGTCAGGGAAATGTTCACAGCAGAATGACCAGTTGGTAAGTGAAATCGCGAGATTGCGGTTAGGATCTTCATAATCAAAATATTATTTACTATTTCGAAAATAGAAAATATGAAACACGACGTGAGTTCGAAGGGCAAGAAAATCTCAAATTTTAGTATTTATTTACACCTTTGTAGACAATTTAAAAATGTTGTGGGCCCGCCACGGGGTCGTTCTAGGGTTGAACACCTAACAGCTGCTCTCTCGATCGTTACTTTGAATCAAAATGAACTTATGCGTTACCGTAGAATAGTTAAGAGTACCATTACCGCAGTCATTCATTAAAGATTTATAAGAATTTCTAAAAAGAAGAGCGTACTCCTTTCCTACGGTCCAAAACTCATAGGTCAAGGCGGATCAGAACTAGAACGAAGTGGAGACCGAGTAGAATGATCTGCCCGAGCAGATTTGAAAGTCTTCCTTAAAAGCGAGCACCAATTTAAGTTATAAATACATTTGCGCGCTTATACGGCCACGATAACGGCACCCCGGCTAGGTTTCGTGTTCGGTAGCTCGAGTTCCGGCTACTTCCCCGGACAGTCGTTCGCGGGAAAGCGTGTACCTGACATTTGCGGATTCCCGAGCGTTCAAAATCTTGTTAAAACTGAATTAACCGGGGCTCGCCTACACCCCGATGACGCAACGCAGCGGCGACTGACGTCAAAAATCGGGAAGCGTTCTGAAAATAAACGCGTCGTCGGGACGCGTCGCGTCGCGTCGCGGGCTGTCCTGGCACGCAGACGTGGATCTAGGCGAGGCGATCCGAGGCGAGGCGAGGCGAGGCGATACAGGACGGGGATCTAACGGCTCGTCGTAGTCATTGAAACAGAGTCCCGAGGTGGCGGCGTGTCATTGCATAACAACGATACTAGGAAGTCCCGCGAAAGTGGCACGGTATCATTGCGACCGGCCGTTAAATATTCTCAACGAGGTCGGATTACTTCCATTACGCGAAGGAACGGCAACTAGGCGGACAGGAACAGGCCCGCGGAGTACTCGGAACTGGTCAGGCTCGTCTTTGGCCGGTTAGGGATTGGAACGCGATACGCCTCAATCTATCGAGAAGGGCCGGCGAGTATCGGCGTTTGTTTTTCGGGCTCCTTTCTTCTGGGAGCCGGCCGGGAGAGAGCGAGAGAGAGAGAGAGAGAGAGAGCACGGTCGGCCGTGTCGGCTCGCGGTCCCGTGTGATTGGGTTAGTTTTGGTTTGTTGGGACAGGACACTGCGAGAGCCGGGCCACCCAGTAGCCGTTTAGATAAATGACCCGGCCCCCGTTGAGTGCTGCGGGACGGCCGGTTAGGGGAACGAGGACCGCGAAGGGAGAAGCGTGTACCGTGCGAGCGAAGCGGACGCCGGTGGTAACGCACTAGGAAAAGGAGAAAGACTGACACGGTTGTAAACAGAGGTGGTGGCCGCGCGGCTGGGAAGAGGCCGGGGCAGCCTCCGCTGGAACACCGAGGTCATACTCGCCGCAGACATAAAAAGTGTTTGGGTTTCGGTGACGGAACAAAGAGTCTCTCAGCCGCGGATCCTCCTTTCACGTTCTCGTTTATTTGACGAGCCTCTTCTTCGCCCTCCCGCCCGCCGATATTTGTTGATCTTGCCTTCGGAATCTACCGACGTCTGCCGCCGATAACTTCTCTCCCCCCTCCGGGACCCCGCGGCCCCTGCCCCCACCGCAGCCGCCGCCGCCACCGCCGCCGTCTCCGCTCCGACCTCATCCTACCAGTCGATTCTTTCCGGGAAATTCAGCGAGACTATCGCCGTTCGAAAACGTCCGTTGAAACTTCCCTCGCTCCTCCACGGAGAAAGCTCGTTCGCACGGGGCGGATTTTTTCGAGCCGCTCGAACTCGCCGATCTTATTTCTCGCGGCGGTGTTTCTTTTACGAGGTGATCGGACCAACTCCGGGATATCGACTTTCCTCCGGGCTCATGCCACTTACAGAACCCTCGGACTCGAGAGCGTTCGCAAACCGCTGGAACTTCGAGGAATTTTCTCGTAAACCGGCCCGGCTACGAGGAAAGGCTCTCCGCGTTATTCCTGAAATTGCTTCCTTCGTTAATCAGACGCCTTTTGGGAGAACGAGTCATCTACGAAATAGGTGGCCGCCCGTTTGACCGACGCTCGTTAACGTTTCCCGCATCTCCTTTCCAGCCAAAAATTAATCCCGCGATCAATAATCCTTCCGCCGCTCCGGAGCCCGCGCGGTTCGATTCGAAATTAGCGGCATAATCGGATGGGCTCCTCGCCGGTTCCAACTCTCGCAGGAAATCACTATGGCCCGTTAATCCGGCCGTAGTCCCCGGCATTTTTGCAGCCGGTCATACATACGAGTAACTCCTGTTTTATTTATAGCTGAACGCGCTTCGTTACCTTTCCGTCCGATTATCGATCCTCGAGACGCTAGATACTCGACATACTTCGCCGCTCTCTTTCTCTTCCCCTCTCTCTCTCTCTTTCTCTCTCTCTCACTCTCTTTCTTTCTCCCTCTCCCTCTCTCTGTCTCTGTTTCCGTCTCTGGCCGCTACTTACGGTATTACTTAACATTTTACCTCGTCGCCCGAAACGACGAAAAAAAGTACGAATTCTTTCCTGTCGTCCGGCCCGTGGTACACGATCCGTCCCCTCGCGCCGAGAAAACACGACGAAAAAGCAGCTCGCGCCAGGGTCGGATTTACCGGCGGTTCCCATGGATTTTTTGCGCGTCGCCTCCGCTCGAGCCGCAAATCGCGTGGCTTTATCGAGAGCAAGGCCATCCTGGTCGACACCTCCTCGCGTCCGCCGGGTACTTAGGAAGCCCCGAGCGACGCGGATCTCCCTTTGCTCCTCGGGAATCGTCGGCTTTCCTTTTTTCCATCGCGGAGACTCTAAGCGGCGGCGTCCAGACACCCTGTGAAGCACCTCTTCCGGCTTCCCGCCTGTTAACCGTCGCTCGAACGCAAGTAGTTCTCAAATCGCTAACGACCAGGCGCGAATCGATAAAGGACTATTCCACGGCAGGCAAGGCGGCGACCTGGAATCCAACGTCCCGTGACCGGAAACCGATCGTGTCGGCTGTACTAGCGAGCCAATCATCCGAAAAGCCGCGTCCGGCATGTCTGCAACACCGATCCCGGAAAACCGGAACCTCCAGCTACTCCCACTACGCCAGACTGCCCCGCCCTACGTCCGCGCCACTATCAAGATACCACATGAACGTATTCCGGCCTGTCCGCGTTCATTATCGACGCGCCGGACGTTTTACGGCACTTCTCTACCCGCGCAACGGATTGATTTCGAGATTTATGACCGGTCGGGTTTCGACCGGCCGCTCCGCGCCGCACACCGCTCCGCTCTGCTCCGCTCTGCTCCGCGCCGCGCCGGCCGGCCGGCCTGCTGCCACGGTCTTGGGACGATCGTTGTCAATTGGTCGCGGCCGAGGACGGCCACCGGAGCAGAATGGTGTTGCGGAATGAAAGTTGGGAAAAGTTGTTCTGATTGGCTGAAAGTTTACGGGCGCGTTAACTTTTTCCATTAGAAGTCGCGGAACAACGAGACCGCAGGCCGGTTACGTGAACTTTTTGCGATCACGAATAGGATTACCCTTCCGTTAACACGTTGGCCTCTTCCAGATCTATGAGCGCTCCCGGGTGAAGCAACGTCGCAACCCGTCACTGGAATCAGGTTCCGACGCGAAATTCGGGTCAGAAGGTCGTATCCACGAAAGTTGCCGGCTCGAATTGTAAATCAGGCAGTCCTCCTCGGACGCGAGATTAAAAAGCGTGTCTCATTTGACGTGTTCTGGCCGGCTCGAAGGCGGACCGGCGGCGGCTAGATCAATCTTCTTGCAACATGACTTAGCATATTGAAATGAGCTAGGGCCGCCGCGCGACGGCGGCGAACCATCGGCTTTATCTAGCTCCTCTATGCCCGTCGTTTCCGGTGAAGTAACGTCGCGATTATAATTGTACGTCGGAAGGACTTTCGTCGGACCGGCAACGCGATGGCCGGGTATTAATAACGTGTCGCAAACGACGTCCGCCGAATCCGTACGAGCGGAAAGGTCCACGAATAAGGATAAAAGGCGACGGTTGTCCCCACGTGCGTGATTGGTACCGGGCGTACGTAACGACGGCTCGGCTCGGCTCGGCGCGGCGGTGTATTTACAGTGCTCGTCCTTGGCGAATCACGACACCGCCGTCGCGGCGCACGCACACACCGGACACGCGCACACACGTACGCCGGGAAAGGGAGGTTGATCCGCCGTCGAAGAGTCCCGACAGCGAAACTAAACCGAATAAATTATTACGCAGGCTCCTCCGTCGTCGTCGCCGTCTCTCACCCTCCTCCGGGCCGAGGATGGATGCCCCCCCTGCAGTTAACCGTCGAGCGCGGGCCGCCCTCCGGGCACAAAGATTCATATCTGACTCGAAGCCTTGCAAGGCTTCCCTCAGCCACGGCTTCAAACGGGACCCCTGAGCCCGGAGCGGGACAGGATTCGGACAATAGTTGTCCCGTCCACGTTCCGGACAAAACTTCGGCATCCTCTGACTCCCTCTCCGAGCAGCCGAGAGCCGAGAGCCGAGAGCCGCGGCGAGGCGTCCCTCTCGCTCTTCCGCCCGTACCGGGTGTCCCATTCCCTCGTGGCGGGTCAAAGTCGCCTGCGGTGCCCGAGAGAGCCACGGGGAGAGGAGAAGGACGGGCAGAGGCGCGCGGCCAATGAGACCGACGGAGACGGAGTCTGCGTCAAACTGGAAGCCAGCAGAGATACGGTGTGGGACCGTGCGCGGGCCGAACAGAGACCGAGCGACCGAGGGCACGGGTCGGAGCAGGAGAGAGAAAAGTGAACGCGTGGGACGAGGAGGTATACCCGGCCGATCGCGCGGTGTTGGAGTCAACGGTGGGAAGGGTAAGGGTGAGATTGAGGAGCAGGAGCAGGGGGAGGAGGAATCTCCGGAGATTCCATGCATGGAGAACCGTGGAGCGGGCCAGACCAGGCTTGTTGGTTGCACGGAAGGCAGCTGCCAGCCGGCTTACCGCCGGCGCGCATTATACCGGACGGTGGAGCGAGCGAGACCCGCCGAGCGCTAGAGAGAGAGAGAGCGAGAAAGAGAAGCGAAGAGAGAGAGAGAGAGGGGAGCGAAAAGAGATAGAGAGAGAGAGAGTGAGAGACGCGGCAACCAGGGGGGCAGAACGGGAACGAAGAAAGAGGTAGCGCGTGCAGAGACCCGCCTGGGGAGGGGAGCGGGACGCGGACTCTGCCTGCCTGCCCGGCTATCCCGTAAAGATCAGCGCTAAAAAGTACACGATAGAACCGCGGCCGAGCCGAACGACTCGCCGACCAACAACCGAAATAACAAAAAAAAGGAAACGAATATGTGGAATCACTGACGGGGGACCGCGGCTAACTGCTACCGAATCCGGTAGCGTTTTCGTACTGATTTCGGCCGATACGCCGAACCCGATGGAGCCGAAACTTCACTTCCTTTTTTACATCCGAGTGGCACCATGCAGCGCTGCGAAACTTTTCGACGCTGACGAGACGCGAACCGAACATCCAGCTTTCAAATTTTTCCACCGGACTTGGTACGCTCGCTCGACCCAGGCTAACGACAGCCGGAAATAAAGTTCTGGGAAATTTCGCGTCAATTATGTGCATCGCAGCGGGCGAATATATTTCCACGGAATTAAGTATCCCTGCCGATTCCGCTCAACGACGCACAGGATTGCTCCCTTACGTACTGATAATACTCCGTACAATGTATTTTATTTAGACATTTTTTTGTACGTATTTAACGAACGGAATCGCTTTGAAAGTGCTTACGAATGCTCGTTTCATAGTGGGGGAAGCGTTCGAATGCAACGAGGGAGAATGCGATCTACTGGGAGAGAGTACTGTATAGTTGTTTTTTGATAGTATTGCACCAGGATCATTGTACGGATTAAGAGCAAGGTAAACGTAGATACGTCGAATATGTGGAATACATTTTTTTTCATCCGCGGCTTCGTTCCCGAGAAAAACGAGTTTGAAGATCCCGCGAACACGCGCGATGTTGAATAGGAATCGGCTGACGCGTCTGTTCATGACTTACCGTTTCTACTTGTTTAATACTGGGGCACGTGAATCTGACGGATATTCGAACCCATTTTTCTCAAACGCGAAGCCTCGGATGGAAAAATTGTGTTCCGTATTTTCCACTCGTTTTTCCACGTAGAATCGTCCTCTTATTATCGCGAGCCCCCTGAATACGCGTTTGTAAATGATAAGTGATAAAATTTTTAAGAATTCTGGTAAATTGAAAATAGCGTGACAATGTTATTAATTTTTTTATGTCGAATGCAGAACGGTGGAGTTATCGCGATAATTTCAGAATATTGTTACATTATTCCGAATAAATTAGAACTGTTAAATAAAAGAGTTAGTGTAAAAAAAATAAAAGATCCGCAGTGTACTGATGCGAGAAGATATAAATGGTTTGCTATTCATCGTTTTCCGGCTGCTTGTTTAAATATAATCAAGGTTTCCGCGGCACATTAATTTCATTCGCCTGTAAAAATGGTGGAAAACGTTATCTGGTCATCCTTAACCTCTATTGCGCGGTACATTTTGCGACGTCCCAGTTCGCGTGGTTGACCAGCGTGTCGCATATGTGTCGCAGTCACGGTTTCACTTTTTTTTGTTAAACCGATGACGTTTGTTAACTTTGCGGAATAAAAATATTGGAGGTCTAGCGCGATCTATATACAACGGATAGAAAATAAATAACGGTAGCGTCGGCGCGCTAAAATCAATACCGGTTTTCAAATATTTTCAAATTCGGAGCGGCGCGATTATGGATCCGCGTAGAATCGTATAGAAATTCCACGCGCGAGTATGGCGACGAGAAATGTTAATAGGGAAGCGAAAAAGCTGTCGGGACGAGGCAAAACCGTGTCCCGGGATTTAATTTCCGATCGACGCGAGACAAATGCAATTTCGATGCCCGGGGCGATTAAGCAGGGATTTCGATCTTGCCAAGAAGGAGACGCAAGATTGCTCAAACGAGGGATCCACGGCAGTCGGTTGGGTCGTCCGGCGGAGGGAAAGGTCGCGAACTCTTAAACCAATTCTGGCAAGAAACGGTTCACGATCTTGGAAGAGTACCAGAAACGGCTGAGAAAGAGAAAACGTTGATGCCGCGATCTCTTCCTCGACGAACTTTCCGAGATCCGCCGGCGGAACTCGTCCGGAGATACAGATTTCTAATATTCCACGTGCTTACCGTCCCATATAGCGGACGAACCAATTTCCTTATGATCTCGACCTCGCTAAGTACCAAAAAATCCGATTCTACAACCGAACACAGAAGACTTAACTGCATCTGCATATTCTACCGAACGAAACGTGTAATTTTCGCGCAATGTTCATTAATCGTCTACTAAACGGAACACGATTCCGTTCGTTTCATTCATTTATCCGCCG
>CM052147.1:509995-527527 GCA_028455555.1 Augochlorella aurata
GCTCTAGACAATTTTTGCGATTGTCCTTTATCCATATTTACTCTAATTATTATTTTTATTATTTTTGCTGCGTCGCCGGTCACCGGTGGCCCCCACAGCGTTGTAGCCAAGTCGAGCGCCGGTCACCGGTGTCCCTCACGACGCTCTAGACAATTTTTGCGATTGTCCTTTATACATATTTACTCTAATTATCTACTTTCATTATTTGCTGCGCCGCCGGTCACCGGTGACCCCCATGCCAGTCAACGTGTTAAATGTAGAATCCCAAAGCAAAGAAACGAAAAGGCCGAGGTCAGAGCCAGCAGGTAATCGGACGGCGGATCGAGGACCGAGTCCCAGATCTGTCGCTACCCGGGCGACAGCTATGATACTAATTCTAAGCTACCTGGATTGCGATCACTCTTCCCGAAATTCATATAACGGAAACGCGAACCCGGATGGCTTCCGCTGCGCCGTTCACAAAAGAGACATCAGAATTCCTATTGGTTACTGTCGATCGAATCTCGTCCGAGCGACAACCGCAGTCCCACGGACGTTCAGTGTTTGCCTGCCGGCATTCGCGTGGCCATCGTGGATTAGGATTTAACCGCTCTGGTCCGGTAAGCGTGTTGCTCTTCATTAAGGATAGCTGCGTGCGACGAATTCGTGCGGACGCCCTTTTTTCCCCTCCCAGCAGATCGAGATTTAAGGGATCAAAGACCGATCGTCAAGATTACGGTTAAAGTGAGATTGAGAATGTCTAGACATTCGCGGAGATAAGAAGTTTCGCGAACTCCATGGAGATTTTTGGAATTCCATGGGAACCGGCCCTTAACCCTTTGCCCTATAATATCATAACAGACTCATTGTGGAAAGGGACAGGGTCTACTAAATACGAATGCTATGCAAGTGCGGTAGATCCAAATTAAATTCTACCTTTCTATTAGCAATATTTCAATATTGAAGTGAAGATTGTCAAACAGCAAATATAAATTATCTGTGTCGCGTAGCAATTTATTAGTCACACACAAATGTGAAGAAATTATTTTGACACAATGTCTATTAATAATGTATGTATTATAATATTATAAAATTAATATTACATGTATTATTAATATAATATAAATATATAATATAAACATATAAATATATAATATATAATATAAATAATAGTATATATAATAATATATATATATATAATATAAACAAATAATGCTGTAAAATATATAATTAAGTATACCAAAATATTATTAAATATGTCAAAATAATTTTTAAATATAAATGCCGTAAAGTGTTTCGCTAAAATAAATAATCGACAAGTGAAAAGCGACTTTTCTAATTACTTTAAACGTGATAATACGACTTCTCACCCCGGAGGAACATGTCCTCATTGTGAAACGAGTTGAATAAAAGTTAATTCCCCCTTTAACTGGTTAAATAAAATCACGGGTCCCGTATCTTTCCGAATATTTCTACGGTCTCTTCCTGCCTTTGCTCGACGAGGCTTCCTAATGGAACCGGAAGCGAGCAATCGATTCGATGAAAAGCAGCCATATACAGTTAAAAAAATGCGATAGAAATAAATAATTGTAAGTTGAGCGTTTAATTAATTTGGAATATATTGATGCATCGGTCACAATTTAATTTTTGGTTCCGTTTGGAAGTGATTTAGGCCTTGGAAACGTCGCACAGTGGACTGGAAATTCATTTGTCGTGTCCAAAATTATGTTATCGTCATTGCAAGGTTTAATTAGTCTCTGAATTAGTCTCGGCTATAATATTGAGATGTGAAAAATATTAATATTATACTAATATATTATAATATAATATTAAATTCTATTATAATAGAATAGAATAGAATATTATTATATTAATATTATTTATTACTATTATACTAATATTTAAAAAATCAAGGTCATCTCAATTTTTAAAAAGGCAATATTTTTCTTTTTTATAAGCTATGGAACTCCTAACTTTTGATTACATGGATCTTATTAGGTACTGTATCTAGATATAGTTTAAGAATTTATACCACGTTTTTTAAAAAATTTGAGAATGATTAGCGAAAATGATTATCATGTATGGTTTACATGAAAAGGTATCTAACGTGAGTGGAGGACGAAAACTAAGCTGACAAAGTCTACGTATCATAGCATTTCTTTCGGAGTCGTATAGTGAGCACTGCCGTATGACGCGATGTAGATCTTGCTCGAAACCACTGCACAGCGCGGCGAGAACAAAGGCTCGCGGGACAAAAATATAAAGTCCAGATATTGTCGTATATTGTTGTTATCAGATCTTGTCCAATTACTACACGCTTATGTATACGTACATGTTATACAATAAGTAAGAGAATATCAATTTTTCAGGTGGAGCTCAATTATTTGCTCAATTATTTTAATAGAAAGGGCGTATAAAACTGTCCTCGGAAACTTTTCAGATTCCTGCAATATAACAAACCTCAAAATTTGAAACTATTTAAGTCTAAGGATATTTAGACCTTATATTTTCGTCCCGCTTCGCCGCACTGACGCTTCCGTCCAGGAAACAAAGTCTCTGGAAAGATTCTCATTGTTTCGAACTCGGATTATAAAAATAATCGAACAACTGAGCACCTTTGAATTCAGCACCCTCGAACAGCTGCTCCTCAGTTTCATATATCGCTTTTTGAAAACTCTCATTGAAATCGGAGCACTGATGAAAAGGCAATGGAATGCAATTAAATTTGCCAATTCGAATTCCATTAGCTAAAATGTTTCGAGCTCGTGAAATTTTTGAGTCGGTGGCGTGTTAGAAAAGCGTTAAGCGTTCCACCGGACCGGATAAATTAAGCATCATTTCCACTGATCGATTCCACGGTGAATATAGTTGTCCGGCAGTTTCTGTTGGATATTCTAAGTCGCCTTGCCGGTTAACCGGAGGCGTTATCGGACGCCCGTGCTGCACAGATCTGAGGTATAGCCGATAATATCGTCGGCAATATGAATGGCAGCAGGGATAGTTATCGCCACTATACGCGGCTACCTTCTGCCTGAAATTATCTCCCTCGACAACGATATCGATTGTCCCGGCAGATAGCGTGGCGTGAGTCGGCACTTCATTCTCGGTTTCGCTCCTTTTCGCTCCGATCGGCCGCCGGATAAGCTCGTCGCGGTCTACGCGTGAACCATTAAGCCGCGACTCCGGAAAAATTCCGTTCCCTCGCTGTCACCTGGCTTTAACACCGAGCGGATACGGAATTCGTTGTTGCCGCGGTCGGATGGAACTCGATCGCCGGCTCGCGAACCTTTCCCCCTATTGTTGCCCGCGTAAAATATTTGTTGTTACGCTGCGCCGGCTTTCTCTGCTATTTAAACCTTACCGAACTCTGTTGTCAACCACCGCGGGAACCCGAAGCACGAAACTCCCGTTAACCGGCTCGATCAATCGGTCTATTGACGAAACGAGGTAAATGACCTCTTTACCGATCATAGACGAGCGAAGATTCTGACTAAAATATGAGAATGCGACCGATGGATATTAATTGACCCTCTACACTATGCATAGCAACGTGCTCGGTACAATCGTTTCGGACATAATTCGCTAATTTCCGATGTCATTTTATTCATATATATGCGCGTACCAATTTATTAATGGCAAGCGAGTGTTCGTCGACGTACTTGCAAAAGAAATCGTAGTGGATAAACTAATTCCTTGGTGTAGTCAAACTCGAAACGAATTTTTATAGTGATTTGTTAACAAATGCTGCCTCGTTCTGTCTAGCTTTCTGTCTATTTTTCTTGTTGATCATTATAGGTGTTCATAAAAAAGGTGATAGGAATTTATATTTTCCAGTTATTTTCGCCTAATAATTAATTAACAGCTTATCTAAGAATGACAGAATCTGACGTCAAATTGAATGCTGATCTTTGTCACAAATTATATAGATGGAATACGATTTCCTGTTACGGACGACGCCGTTCTGCGTCAAATTGACAACCCCGTCGATAAACTGTTAATATTAAACCGAAATTTTGACAGCACAGACACTCGCCAAATTCTAATCCGGCATAGCCGAGTGAGCTATTAAGAAAAATGATTGCCGCATACTAATCGCCTCGCTCGAAAACGGAATCGCCCGAAGATTTTACAACGGAACACGGCTGGAAGTGTAGCGTCGCTTCGCGAACCTGTAAATTGTTCCTCTTGGAATAGATTGTCAAGTTCAGGCTATCTGTACGCAGTTCCCATTATCTCGGTTCTAATTGAAGAGACGCTGCGCGTTAAGTTTTACCTGCAATCGAAAGAACAGAGGAAACGCGAACGCTAAATCGCAGGAATGGCGTTGTGTAATCGGCACGCAGGAAAATATGCGAACATTCAATTAGAAGCAGCTCATTAAGAGCGCACGCAGATTGCGAGAACCGCAGGTGCTTCCTGGATTAATATTCCTCTTCTTAATTTGTAACTAGGCAGTCGTTCGATCTTATCGAATTACGAATAACTATTACCCGGTTGTGGATGACGATTTCGGGGAATATTCTAGCGCGAATTCTTCAAATTTTCTCGAACAATATAGGTTCAAAGGTCGCCTAGGAAATCTAATATTTCAATTCCGAAAATTGGGAATGTTGGGAAAATTGGGAATTAAATGATAATAAATTAGAATAATTATTTTATCACCCCCAATGAAATATGACATTTTAAAGTTTAAACCGAGTCGGCGTTGTTCAAATTGTCTCGAATAAATATTTATCTAAGGTAATTATCCGAATGCGAATAATTAACGCGGATAATTGTTGGTTGTTTTTGCAGTTACGTAATTTTATGAGAATGTATTTACACGAACGCATTCAGGATCGGTTCAATGCCAAATACTTGTAGAATCGTAAAAATTGCAAACATTATTTCATATTACAACTCAATTTCGTAGCAATATTGCAACTTCGACATTTTTCGAGATTTAAAATATTCCTGCCGCATTGTCTCAATTTTCCTCTTCGGTTCAAACTGAACCTTTTGGGAACGATGCGTCACTATGGTGGCTTGCGCAGACGTCATACCACGACAATTGTATTATCAGTTATTAAAGTAAATAATTACAGTTAAAGTACATGTATCGTACCTTCAGGAAAAATTATAATGTAAATTATTCAATTATAATATCATACTCTGCCGTATGAAGAAACAGTTGCGCGCAAAACTCAGCCGTACCTAACAGGTTAAAAGCACCACCGGTTTATCTAATTTCGATCAGAAATTATTTAATTTTGACGCAGCGTCATCACTTTGTCAAAGCGTCTTCACTTTGGCAAAGCGTGTGGCGTGGTCGATAGGCGAGCCCCGCGGCGCGCAACGTGTTAATAATAATAATTAATTCGTTTCTCGGCGGTGGGACCGGATCCGCAAGATCCGGCGCATCCACCGCAAATTTTTCCCGGTCACCGCAAGCGATTTGACCGCTCCGTGAAAAACACCGTGGCATGGTGCGGCGCGGCGCGAGCAACAAAAGAAAGCGATGGAGACGGCGGGAATGATAAAAGAGCGCGGCCGAGGTGAGGCTAATTAGCCGTGGATAACGGATACCGGCCGCGAGGAGTTTCACTCGAGCTCCTCTCTTTCCCTTTCGCTCCGTCTCTGTTGCTCCCTCTCCCCCTCTCTCTCTCTCTCTCTCTCTTTCTCTCTCTCTCTCTCGCTCGCTCTCTCGCTCCCCTCGGTCTCTCTCCGCCGCGGCGGCCCGTTCGCCGTCCTCTACCGTCTCTCCCCTTCCTTCTCTGGGCATTCACTCAGTCGTGGCGATCGCCGTCCCCACGGGAACGAGGGAAACGTGTTCCGGATACTCGACCGTACTTCTGCATCGATTGTCGACAGGGGTCCGCTCTCGGACAAATCGGAAGGCCTACGGACGCGGAATTAAGAATCGATCGACAGGAAGTGGTCCGAGTCGGTCGGCCGAGTCGAGGATCTCCGGAATTTTCGCCGAGACACCGACACTCGATCCACCGTGGCACGTCGACTCGAGCTTTAACGGGTTCCCGGAAAGGCGATACCCGGTAGCCCCATTTTAATGGCGTTAGAATCCATTTTTACGGGGAACGACGCGCTGAACGCCGATTCCGAAATAGAAGTCTCTCCCTGAAATTACGGGATCCAACGGCCGGCTCGAGCTAGTGGCAATTTCTGCGGGGAATCCTCCGGCTGGGTGAAAGCACGAACGGTTGATTCGAGCCAGGAAATCTCGTCAGGGTCTAAGAAAATTCGTGCAGTCCTCTACGGGGACGATCGCTTCCGCGAAGCGACTCTGATCTTTTCTTGTCTCTTCGTAGCACAGTTACACCGCAGACTATTTGTATGTTTTAGCGCGAAACCTGCCGAGCTCTAAAACCGACTAACAAGCCTTGGAAGAATTACGGGATAGACTATTTCGATTTTTCGCGATACTTCTGATAGCGTGTGCCTGAGTAAATAGATAAATTCGACAATTTTTAGTGGGAGCATCTTTGTCACAGCAATAATTACGTAATAAAAAGTTTGGAACCGGCCGTTTGACCGTAGCTTTAGTGTTAACGAATTAGTGATATACAGATGGCAAATGTTATACATATATGTACACTGGCTTCCCTTAACCCTTTACCGACCGGTCATTCGGCTGTAAACATTTTTATATTTTCATAACATTGGAATTAAACGATAATTATTTTATCTATTTTATTTATTTTATTCATCGCGAAAGATATCTAATACTTAAAAAATTAAATACTTAATAAATACTTAAAATTAAAGCCGATTTATAGGCTACCGGTCGGTAAAGTGTTAATATTCGTGTCCCCTTCATAAGTATACATAACAATTATAGATATTTCCACTATAAAAGTTTCTGAACAGCGATCTAGCTGTATTAAATCATTAATAGACTGCGCATCTTTATTTATTTATTTTATTAATAACAACTTATTTAACAGAAATATAAAACAATGTTGTAAGAATTTGGAAACTAATAGTAGGCAACTTTTAAAACGCGATATCTTTTTTAGAAACGAACTGAACAATTTAAATTTTCTCTAGGTGATTTAAATTCAAAAAACATGTTTTGTAGTAACTTATGCGCTAATGTTGAAAATTTCATAAAAATCGGTCGACCTTGATTGTAAACAATTAAAGATCGCGAAAATTGCAGTTTTGTCCCGATTTTTAATACTTTTGGCCAATAAATGTGAGATTAAAAAAATAAGAAACGAGAGTTTTTATCATATAAAAAAATTCTAACCGTTTAGTCCAGTTTTCAAAAAGTTATTGCGTTTTAAAAAGTGTCCGAATATTAATGGGAGTCACTGTATATATATGACAAATGAACAGCTGAAATATAAAAGCAATGAAGACAAGTATTGTTTATTATTTCCAAGATAATGCAAGCCCAGAATGCTACTTTCGTCGAAGAATAGAAGGGTATTAATAATATCCCTTATTAACAAAGAGACAATGTTTGTTTATCGTACATCTCCGTCCACCTTAATTCCTAGACTATGCAAACAAAAGGATCGCACCTTGTTTCCTTTTCGAAGAAAAGAATAACATTCTGACCCAGTAGATCACGTATGAAACCTTCATTAGCAGTCTGACATTACAGCGCAACGTTGTTAATACAAACGTCTTGTCTCACAACTTTGCAAACAAGGAGCGCGCACAAAGATCCGCGGTCTAATTAAAAATTACGAATCTTGCGAACGCGCGGAATCCTTTGAATCCAAGACACAGCGTCGCCCGAACAACGGTTCCAAAAGAATTATTCAGCGATCCAGCCAATTCCAGCGAATCGCCGCGAGATCTACGAATTTGCTTGTAAACGAGACGCGTGAATTTTGGTTCGCGTGCGCGGAGAAGAGGTAGAGCATCGTTTTCACGCAGCTCGACCACGTAATACTCGTTTTTCACGTTGATGGAATATGTAGAATGTTCGGCGCGGCCGTGGTGCTCCTACGGCAGCACCCGCTAACTCCGTTTTTAGACCTCCGGGACACTTAGCACCGAGCGTAGTCGAGCACGTAATGCTTTCTCCGGGCGGTCCCCGATGTCAAAGATTTATTATGATCCCCCGTTTTCGTCGCGAACGGTCACCGGAAGGACCTAATTTTCTTTCCCGGACCGAGCAGGAGGAATTCCCCGGTCCCGTGCGACGAATCGTCGGCCGCTGCGGAACGAACGGCCGCGGAATCGGGGGAGCCCAGATTAGAAAACTCAGACGGAAAACAGTGGGAAGGACCTCTGTCGCTGACGGGCACATCCTTGTATCGTATAAAAATGTATGACAGCGAGGAAATGCTATTTTCCAGCTAGGAGAATTCCATGCACGAAGAGAACGAATTCCTGATGCTCGACGGAGTTCTGGTATCGATTACCAAGGGAAGGGAGAGAGAAAGAGAGCCAGAGAGAGAGAGAGAAAGAGAGAGATGGAATGATAGAGGAGAAGCGGTGAGAGAGAAGGGATAGAGAAAAAGAGAGAGAGAGAGAGAGAGGGAGAGAGATCGCATGCATCCGTCGGATCGAAAAATTCGTGTATGCAGAGCCGGTCTGAAGAAGAGTCTCTTAGGATTGGAGGTGCGTGAGAAATTTGTTCGCCTCGTAGCCGCGTAGCTCTACTTATTTCGCGTTTACGGACTCGGGGCCGCGCGATCGCGTTCCGCGGGAAAACGCCCCATCGCGAACAGAGAGAGAAATTTACGAGAAGTTTCCGTGCGATCGCGCTGAAACTGGCATGGGAAATCTGACCGATTAATTCCGCGGCGAATCGGCTAACTTCCTCCTCTCGTTACGCAAAAAGCATTCGGACATTTATAGCGTTGCCCGCGAATAGAATTCAAGCGTAGCGATATAATTACCGACCAAACATTCGTAACGAGTTTTAGAAAAGTGTACCGAGCCGCTGTGCACTCATTAAAACGTTTCTCGATTTGGGAAACGCGGTTCGAGATATTAAACGATCCCCGGCTGAAAAAAACTCGAGATATTCGCGTATTCGCCGGCAGCGGCGCTCCTCTCCGCTCCGCGCCGCACCGCGCCGCACCGCTCCGGTTCCAGCAGCTCCGAGCCCGCGTTCCGTTCCGATACTCGAACGGATCGAATTTTTCATGCAATTTCTCGCGCACGTTTCGCTCGAGGTATTCCCGTGCACACCCGGCGCGGCGTGGAGCGGCGCGGAGCGGCGAGGAGCGGAGTGGAGCGGAGTGGAGCGGAGCGGCTGGCCGCGGTTTTCCCCTCGAGCACGAGCAGCCTACGCGGGCTGCGTTCGCCGCGGGTCGAGCCTAACCAGTCGCGATCTAGACGCGCCGCTTTAAATCGCGCCGGTGTCAGCCGCGGCGAACAAGTGTCAACCGCACCCAGGAACGTAATCCGACCCCTCCCGTCAACCCGGCCCCTAGAGCACGGGTGGGCATCAGCGGCGAGCCGTGGAGATCGGAAGCGACGAGGGGATCGACGACCATACGCTCCGGGGATCCCCGGCCCGTGGAAGGAGTTTGGGAAGTTATTTGTAGGGAAGGGGGTCGTGGAAAGGGGTCGATACGTATCGCGATTTGCCGGGCGGCCGGGTTATCGGGCTCGGGACTCGGGACTCGGGGCTGAGCCGAGGCGGGGCGGTCGGGGACGAAGGGAATCGGGATCTGGCCTGTCGTGGGTTGCGTGTAGGCACCTTGCCGCCTACGCCCACGTTACCGGACGCTTGGCAGATAGGGATCATCGAGGCGTGTTCTATCGGCCTCATCTCGGGCACCCTCTAACAACCTCGCGCTCTCGACTCGCCTCGCCTCGCCTCGGTCTCCGTGTTCGGGCCGTGAACGACCAGCGAGTGGAAAGCGGCAGGGGCCGCCGGGGCGGCGAGGCGGCGAGGCGGCGAGGCGGCGAGGGAACCAGGAGGCGAGCCGGCGGAGGGGTCAGGAGGGCGGCCGGGGACGAGGTGGCGCGGAGGGCGTACAAGAGGGAAGAAAGGGAGGAGAACGAGGACGGAAGACCCGTTGGCGCCATTGAAGCCCGAGATACGAGCCGAGGAGAACGCTTCTATGGCACGCCGGTACCCCGTGCACAGACGCACGCGGGACGGCAGGGAGCCCGGGCGCGGGGCGACGCGGGACGGGGGACGAGGGAACACGAACGGGGTCTATTTTTGTCGGGTGGCGGCGGCGGTGGCGGGACAAAAAGCCTGCGGCTTCTACCCTGCTCCTCGCCGTCTCTCTCGCGCTCGTCGGCTTCGCGTTTTTTTCCTTCGTCCTCTCTCGCCTGGCTCCCCTCGCCGTTCTTTTCACTCCCTGCGCCTCTTTTTTGCTGCCACGTCGCTTCTGCCGCGCTCCGTTCCCGTCGTTTCATCCGTCCCAGTCGCGCCGCCGCGCAAATCGCTCGCTCCCTCTCTCTCGCGCCGTCGCTCCCTGCTAAACTAGCTGCTCCCGCCGCCTCGCTCTCTCTCTCTCTCTGTTCCGCCAGTCCGCGCGATCTCTCTCTCTCTCTCTCTCGCTCCGCCGCTCTCTTCCTACTCTCTCACTCGCTCGCCCTATCTCTCTGTTTCTCTCCGTCGCGCCCGTTCCGGCGACGGCGAAGCAATTGAGAACGCGAACGACGAGGACGGCCGCCGACGCGGGCCAGACAAGGACGCCGAAGAAGCGGGAGGAGAAAGGAGGAAGCCCTGGCGGTGGAACGGGACAGGACAGACAGAGGCGAGGAAGAACCTGGTCGAGCCGAGCCGTGCACGGCTCGGTTGAGTCGGGTCGGGCCGAGTCGAGCGGAGTCGGACCGAGTCGAGGCGAGGCGAGTCGAGGCAAGGCGATGCGAGGCGATGCGAGGCGAGCCGAGCCGAGTAAAGGCTGAAGAAGGACGGCGGAGCAGCCGGCGCACCGATGGGTACGCCAAGGGCAAAGAGGCGGAAAGAGGAAGAGGAAAGGGAAGCCGCACGACCGAAAGAGCGAGCAGGACGGCGCGCGGCATGGGCGCAGCGGGTTGGGGAAAAAGGCTGAGGCCGAGGCTCCCTTGGCGGCCCGCTACTAATTGCCGCCGGCCGCTCCTGGCTACGGGCCGCTGAGCATCGCGCCACGCACAACAGCCAGCACGGTTATGTTCCGTGGGTTATAGCCGTGACTGTATAGCCGAGCCCGAGCTCGGCCACCGCTCGAGTTACGCACCCGTTCTCTCTCTCTCTCTCTCTCTCTCTCTCTCTCTCTCTCTCGCTCTCTCTCGCTCTCTCTAGCTCTCTCTAGCTCGCTCTCTCGGCCCAGCACCGACCTCGCGACAATTTTTTCGAACTCCCGCAGTTTTCCGCGATTCCAGAATTTTGATCGTCGACGACCCGCTCGGAAAAAGCCCGCGGACCAATTTCCCGATGAACCACTCCCGGGAATCGCGCTGCGGCGTTTCTTAGGTCAACGCTTTTCCACTGTTATCTCCTCTTTGCGTCGCTGATCAAATTAATCCGGCTTTCAACTTTCGGTTCAACCCTCTGGCTACGACAGATTTTTCTACGTACCGTGCACACAGCGTGGTCGACTCTATACCACGTTCGCGTATGTTTTCACATTTACGTTGGAATATTCGAAACATTGAAGCGTATTACGTGTGTTCGTTGACGTTAGAACTACCGAAGCAGTCGAAATCACCGATCGTGGTTTTTTCATTTACGATTTTTGACATCATCTAAATGTTTTTAGTGTTAACAACATTTTTTAAATGTTTTTTAAAATGTTTATATCTACGCCGTTCGTGCTAAGGTCTCGGTATTTCTAATGTGAATAATAATAATTTCTGATCGCTGGACATAGACGTCAACAGCAAACGAGAAAGAAATTTTCAAGCCGCCCAGAAGGCACCCCCAATAGTCCAGGAGTTAAACTCACCCGAGTTTAAACTTAGCCTTAGCATAAACTTTTAGCCGCCTCGGTGGAGTAAGGACCGTTTCCGATCGATTTCCGATTATACAACTCGTCTGCTGTTTAAACCGGCGGATCGATCAAAAAACGAACGTCCCATTGCCGAAATGCCCGTAAAAAGCTGAAATTGCTGTAAAATCGTTCGGCGCCGACCGCCGGCAAATTGGAAACACGTTCCGGTTTTTAATAAAAATGAACTGCTCGGAAATCATCTCGAACGCAGCGGTTCCAGATTGAACGCGGCCGCGTGCTATTTTTTATAACAACAAACCGTTCCGAAATCCGAGAGGGAGGTGGCCCGGAAACGGACACGGGCACGGATTTGCGCAGCGGCCCGGCGAGAATTGATTATATAATCGTTCCCGAGGCGGAAGAGCGAAGGACGGCGAGGATCCCGGAGCCCGGTTAATCAGATCGTGCTTCGAAAAAAGCGTTAAAGTGGAATAGAGGACGAGATCTCGAGCGCGGAATCCACCGCGGATTTCTCCGCTTTAAACTCGACACCCTTGCGTCGCAAATTAACGCGACGATCGTGGAACTTGACACACCGCTTATCGCGGCGCTTCGCGCTGATAAGTTCGAGTCGTCGGCGCGGCTAATTAGCAGGGCAGGGCAGGGCGAGGCAGGGCTGCCGGGGCGATTACCGCGCCGGAAACTTCGGTTTCGCTCGTCTTCGGGGTCGCGTGATTGATCCTGACCGGCGCTCGCTCGCGACCCGTCCACCGGGCCACGACCATTCGGAAGCCCCGTGGGCGTGCGAACGCGCGCGATTCTATTTCGCCCGCCTATTTACGTAGCCGACGGCCGTTTTGAATTTTACCGGCGCGGCGCGGCGCGGCGTAACGATCGATTTATATATCCACCGGCACCTATACGTATCTCTATTTATTTGCGCAACCAGTCGCCGCGCCGTGCCGCTTCAATGAAAATTATTTCGCACGGCGACGCTTATCGCCGATGATTCCTACGGTCAACAGGATCTTCGCGTTTTTGCCTTTCGCCCGTGCGCAATCCTAGCGCTCCTAACTCCGCATTCCCAGTCGCGATGGCTTCTCCTGACCGGGTTCTAAATACAGCCGCGTCCGGATTAACGCTGCCTAATCGAAATCACCGAAGGTCATTAAACCGGAAATTGGCCCGACTTATCTCGCCGTTACAACGATTCCGAGCTCTTTCGATGTTTCCTGATATTAACCCCGTGCCTTATCGTCTCCTTTACGATTACAACGATTGGAGGAGTTGTTTGGATAGCAATCGTTTCTTTAAAGAGAAAGAAACTTTCTTTACATCCACTAGAATGTTTAACGCTAAGCCTATCTAAGTAAAGTTGACATATATTGCCTGGCAACAGTGAAAAAATACAATTTAGGACTAACAATGTGATTTATGCAATCATTTTCCATGAAAATGTCTCAATTGTTCTAATATTTTTAAAGTAAGGTCATTTGACCGTGTAGGTTTAGTGTTAATATTCGCCATTTGCAATAAATATTAATACAGACAACTCACGTTTTAAAAATAGATCTCTTTCCTCACGTTTCTTGTGAAAAATGGATTATATAGCAAGTCGGCTAACATAACCGAGATAATGCAAATAATTTTCTACTGTTGTTTTTGTATTTCGAATTCCTATGCCAGTTTCTTGTGTTACGAGGATAAATAAATAAATAAAATGTTCTTCTTCGTTTTCTATCTTTCAATTTCCGACAAACTGTATTATCCAAATCTTTGGATATAATTTAGTCATAATTTAGTTATGATTTATTTTATAAATAAGTAAAAGTATGAAACTACTGTCTGCTTTAGAGAAAGAAGCTGAAATTAGTTACATTTTCGAATGCCTAACTTCAAGAATCGTCTAATAATTGATTTAAATTCGTTCGCGAACTGCGAAAATGCGGATCCTAATGCAATATTAAAATTGTTTATGCATATAAAAAGTATGAGAAATAAAAATAGCAATAGCGATTGCGGATTTTACGCAAGATAAGATTTGTCTACAATTTCAAGGCACGGTTGTTAAAAAATGTCTCGTCCTCTCTTGAATTATACTTGAATTATACTTTCTCGAATTACTATATCCAGTGAAAAATAATGCAACTGTATATCTAAATGCTCTAAATGTTTTTAGCCCTTCGTGTTCGATACATTCGTGTTTTTCATAAATACAGAAAACCCGCAGTCTACTAATAATTTCTGATTTGAGCATTTATGACTAGAATGTCTAGACGAAGTTTAAAGTAGGAGGCTAATTTGATCTCCCACAGATCGATGGGACGGTATTTTTAATGTTAATACTCGGTATGTAAAAATGCTCGAAAAAATTCGGCGACATTTTTGCTGATTTTTGCTTAAGATAGCCTCAATATTTTTAAAACTGAACCTACCGAGGCCTAAATCGACTAATAAAAATTGCCCCGCAAAAATTACGATATAGAATTTATTTAAATTTTCCACAATTTTTATAACAGCATCTGTCTGAATAAAGAAATATATTCAACAATTTCTAACAGAAGCAGCTTTATGACTTCAATAATTATGAAATAAAAACCGGTCATTTGAACGACGGTGGTGATCCCACAATATTTTTCAATTGTCCACAAACGTGTAAATACTTTATATTTATATATTATATATTTATTTATATTTATATTATATTACATTTATATTTATTTAAACATATTTGGATTTATATTATATTTATATATGTATTATATTATATATTATATTACGTTTATATTTATTTAAACATATTTAGATTTATATTATATTTATGTATATTATATTTATGTATATTATATTATATTTTATATTATATTATATTTTATATTATATTATATTTTATATTATATTATATTTTATATTATATTATATTTTATATTATATTATATTTTATATTATATTATGTTTTATATTATATTATATTTTATATTATATTATATTTTATATTATATTTATATATATTATATTATATTTATATTTATTTAAGCATATGGCGTAAAAGTGAAAGTTATACCAGCGTCCGAATACTTTTGGAAATCACTATATATCAGTTCGGAGATGCGCAATCCGTGTCGAAACAATTCAGCGGCGAGCGAAATTGCGCGAGATAGAATAAAATGCTTAAGGATTCAGCGATCTCCTGCCGACTGTCGAAGCGTGAACGCGTAACTCGGCGCGACGCAGGAAACCACCCCCGTGTCGTTCTTTCTCGCTGCGACGAGCCCAGACTCCGAGGCGTATAATGATAGCGCTTAGAAACGCCAGAACTAACGGTAACGATAACGCGCTTTATCCAACCGCGGTACAGATATCAGCTCGCAAACTTCCAGCCGCGTTTCAGCGCGCGGAGCGGAATTTTTCACGGCGAAAAGTCTCGCGTCGTTGCCCGCCGAGCGCAACAAGAATTCGACGGAAACGTAGCGTTTTCTTAACCAGCGCCCCGCCGAACGGAAGCGGAGTCGTCGGTGAAATATTTTCCCAGCCGAGTCCTCTGATTTATTTCCGTGCGTGAAACTGACACCGAAACAGCGCCGAATCGGCGGCCGTAAAAACTGGCCGGAAAATGCCCGTTTGAAAATTTCAATGAAACTCAGAGCGCACGCGGAGAACGGTGTAGTTTTCTTACGTTTCCAACAGAATTTTCGAACAGTATGAAACAGAGTTTCGCAACGCTGCTTCGGCTGTTTGCGGGAACGCTGAAATTTTTAAGAAGGTGGAGCGCTGAGGTGTGGTCGAAGTTTCTAATTGGTTGATCGAATCGCTACGGTTATCGTTGCTGGAAAATTACGGCTGCATCCGGGAAAGTGGAAGCCAGAAATGGACAAAAATTGACGAGTCCCGAGCAAAGGCTTGGAAATGAAACTCGCAGCCTTAAGGCGAGAATATCGGCCGCTGAAATGCGATTTTTTCAGAGCGTTTTGAATCTGGAATAGCGTCGCGTCGCAACTACTTCGCTAGGCGGAAGTAAGAACCGTCCGCCGTGCGCGTCCCGACGCTTCCGATCGATGGTTTTCCAATTCGCTGTTATCAGTTTGTTCGAATGCGTTGCTCGCAATTAATTTCATCGATACTGCGGAAAAACAGTTTGATAACAAAAGGGATTTTTAGTAATCCGCATTTCATTTACACCGATGTTTACTCGGTTCCGATCCATACCGTTTCAAAGGTACATGTTTATAATTTATAATGTACGGATTGAATCACCGGCAGGTGTGAACGCAGCGATATTTACGATTGAATGAATAGGAAGACCTCGCTTCTCAACCTATTGAGTAATTAAATAATTATCGAGCACGAATGAAACGTTGCTGACAGAAGCGCTTCGATAAAATCGGATCGAAAAGTCGCTAGATGTTAACGCTTTGTACTGGAAACTGTTCAAGCCCTACGACAGATCGTTGTTAACTATTCATGAATGTTGCTAATAAATATTTTCATATCGTGTCATCGTTTTCATCTTGTTTATTCGAAACTGAGTATATTTATCGTGGCGTATTTAAGATTTCAGCAATTTATTAAATAAAGATCGATTTTGGGAGTGTTAACGTTGTTGTAAAGTAAGGTATGGCAATTTTAAGGGTGTCTCGGAGTCGTCGTTTGATTGCAAAGTGTCAAACTTCCTCTGAGCTGATAGGCTAATCCCCAACAAATTGGGGAAACCGGGGTCGAAAGTAACAGTTTCGCTGTGGACTACAATTATGCAAAAACTGTTACGTTCGCAACAAAATGTTACTTAATCATTTGAAATTACTTAACTGTGATACTTTCGATTTGCGATAAATGATATTGTAGTTATTAATAAAAAATTGAGACCGGGAAAGTGTTACAAGCGTCGCGTACCCTGTAGCGGCATGAGATCGATAGTAACACAATATTCTTTTTAATTTAAAGCAATTATTTAACTGAATCGTAATAAAAAAATTACATACTGTGACCATGCGATAATAAATGTTCATAGTTACAGGTTATATTTATATGTATGTTATATTCTTATTTTTTCCTTTTTTAATGGCTTTTTATTCTTTTTTTTTCTCCGTTTGTCTCCATACTCTGTTCCCACTTTTCGTTTTTCACAAATGTCGTTGCAGGTGATTAACTTTCGATACCGACTCCTGCAATTGTTGCAATTATATCCTACCATAATTGGGAATTGAGATTCCAATTTTTGACTAACTAGATGCTTAAGGGCATTTAATATTTAACATTTTAATATTTGACATTTTGATACTTAACATTTTGATATTCAACATTTAATATTCCATATTGAATATTCAACATGTAATACTTAACATTTAATATTTAAATACGACAATCAGTTTTATATTTCAAAGACCAAGTCAGTGATTGCCAGAATGAAAAAAGCCATAACTTGCGCATGGTATAAGTAATCACGAGCCTTTAAGATAAAATTACTTTAGACTATTAAAAAGTCACTATTAATTGTCTAATTAATTCAAACCAACTGTACAGTTACTCCCAAAAGTATTCAGGCACTAGTACTACTACATTAAAAGGAAAACGTCCTATATATTAAAGCAGATAATATAAATGTCAAAATACAACAAATTTTCGATTTAGTATAAAACGTTACCTACATAACTGAAAAAAAATAATATATAAAATATTTCAAGAAATCTGAAATGTTCAGAATTATTATTTATTTACGATC
>CM052147.1:527627-543383 GCA_028455555.1 Augochlorella aurata
ATAATTTTTCGCGTCGTTTCAGTTACGTCGGATGATCGCAGGGTGCGAAACAGGGGTTGTAATCACGGGCCGCGCGTGTACCCGCGACCACAGCTACAAATTTCCCCCGTCGACTGACTATTCGAGCCTGTGCATCCGTACCGCTAATGGATTTTCGTAAGACAGGTGTTAAAACGGCGGCGCGACATAGATGGTATGCAATTAGACACGAGCGCGGCTCGGACGGCGCGACGAATTAGGAAACCGGTTATTTAACCAGCCTCGAACTTCCTTCGCGTGTCGAGAGTCCGCCATTTTGAAGTATCCTCGGGAAAATAGCGGAATACCCTCAGTTTCCAGGAATCGGCTAGACCCTTCGTTGCTCGGGTCAATCGAAATTGAAAAGTGATTCTGAATTTTATACGGTATAATCATTCGATCCATTAGTTTAACGCTAAATACAAATATTGTTATTCGATTCTCTAATTTCTGAAGACTAATTTATCTTCTCGCACGTTTTAAGCCATTTTAATTCTAAATCCAAAATATTGTCTCTCTGACTTACAGTTTTGTGACTCGTACAGTGACCGCGCTTTTAACAGTTTTTTTAAAGTACAAACAAATGTGATAAAATAATTTTGGAACCTGATATAACAATTTTCAGTTAAGCCTCGGAGTCGTCGCTCGAGTGCAAAGGGTTAAGGTGTATAGATAAACTAACACGTGTAGAAATGGTACCTTGAAACATATGTCAGAAAACATTGACCAACGATAATTGTAAATAATGTTGCCATACTCGCAACTATCGGTAGTATTTTTGGCAAAACATAGAGCGAAGCGTAAAGATGATTATAGAAGATTTTTAATCGAAATTCTTCCGAAAATTGATTGATTTTAAGGGTCCATGTAATGGAATTGTCGAAGCGTCCCCTTACATTTTCGCTCTCTATTACTTTCGCCGGGCTTTTTTGAAATACGGAGCACATATATGTTGTTTAATTGCGTTAAAGGATTTTTCTAGCGACGAAACCGAATAACGAAAAAAAGCGGACGTGCTGGAACACGAAAATGGAGAAATGAACTTTCAGCGTCCCCTCGGAGGATCTCCCCGTCTGTGGGCTCCCTACGCTGTTACGCCCCATGATTCCAGCCCTATCTGAGATCAAACTAACCCCCGGCTGTTATGATCGAGACGAGACCCCTCTGATCGAGGGATGGGATGGTTGAACACGTCGGGCGCGTTCGTCGGATTAGAGTCGAATTTTGCGACGCACGTGCTTAATCACTTTTTCGACGGAAATTTTAGAACGACAAAAATCCTTCTCGATAAAACATTTCGCAAAGTCCAACGGAACTAGATCCTTTTAGACAGAAAATTGCAATATTCTCCGCCAATAGTTCCTCCTAATTTTTTTGTTATCTGGAAAAACTATAGTAATATACAGTGCAAATTGTAGCCACAAAATAGCTTTTACATTGTTTTACATTGACGTCTAAACGAAAATTTAACAAAATGTTTCTATTTTCTATTATTTCTAATATAGATGTATACAAATATGGTGTTTCTTTATGTTTTTTTAAATATCGCTAAAAATCTAAACGTTAATTTTAATCTGTAAATATTTGTAATATAAATATGAATATATATTATAAATATTTATAATATAAAAGTAAATAATTTGTATTAGCGGAAGTAAGAATACTTCAGTTCAATATTATCTACATTTCTCAAGCTTAACAATCGTATTAATCACAAAACTAAATAATAAAATTTACATTAACTGGTCAAAAATTACTCCTTTCGTACACTCGGTTATTGTAATTTCGTTCCACGAATTTTTAAAGCTAGTTTCAAGCTTGTGCAATCAATACTTGTAACCCGTTCTTTATCGCTTTTCATTTTCAAGTTTAGAGAAGGTAGAAACAACCGTACTAATAGATGTAAAAAGACATAAAGAATTCGAAAAAATTAAATAAATTTATTTATTATGTGTTTATTAAATGTAAAATTAATATTGTATATATTAATTTTAATATTATATTAATATTATACATTAATTTTAATATTATATTAATATTATGTATTAGTTTTAATGTTATATTAATATTATATATATTAGTTTTAGTATTATATCAATATTATATATATTAATTTTAATATTATATTAATATTGTATATATTAATTTTAATATTGTATTAATATTATATATTATAATATATTTATTAAGTAAATGTAATTCCTCATAATATTATTTCAAAGTAGTATTCCTACAAAATTTTATATAAATCTCTTAAATAAAAACAATATAAATTTATCATCTGCTTACAAATATATAAAAGGAATATATTTTAATTGAAATAAATTCGTTTCTAAAATTCATATCACCTGTCATTTTCAATATTTTTTCTTTCATTCTCGCAGGCTCTATTTACGCGATTGTCATTCGCGTAAAACAAATCCACGTTGATCGAATGCTCCGCATAAATCGAGGGACGCACGCAGCTTCGATGCGCAGAGATTAATATTCTTGGTAGGAACTCGTTTTTCGAGGAAATCGCGCCGAGAAGAACGAACGCACGCGCTCCGTTCTCATAATTTTTTCCGGCGACACGACAGCCGCAACGAACGGGGATATATACAGATAACCTGTGTCAGATAATCGCGAAGTAAACCCAAGAGCGAATACTAATTCAATAAGGCCAATCGAACTATCCGCAGCGATAGCTCCGATCGTATAATGAACTCGCCGCAACGTATCCGCGCGCTCCTTCAGATAACAGAAACGGAGCTCCCGGGACGTCCCGGGATTCGCGCTCCCGTTTCCTATCCCGCGGCGTGGGTCCGCGAAAAAATTTGGAGGAAATTCTCGCCTCGAGACCCGGGTCTTGCACAACGTATTCTTACATAACAATCGAACGCAACGGAGAACTGTTAATCAAAATCCCGCGAAAGCGATTTCACCGATTGCGGACTGTGAACTTTTACGCATTCGGAATTTCTACAAATTGACCACGTTACTTCGAAAAGTGATTCTATTAGCTTTGGAACAAACATATGAAAGGTTTTTCGCAGAGACTGTTGATTTCAGTGTGAACATTTTCGGTGCCAACAGTTGCCAATAATTGCCATCCTAATAAGCAATTTTTTTTAAAGAAATATAGGCTCCGTTTATTTTGAAAGTAGTGTACGAGTCCATCCCTTTTTAAACAATTTAATTTCAAAAAGTTAATATTTAATATCTGAAAATAGTCAATAAAATAAAAGAAATTACGCAGCGGTTGATTATGAAAGTGGTGTAAGCCCAATTTCTATAGACATAGGTGGCGGGCATTATTTTTTGTATATATCATAGGGTTATTAATCAAACGAGAGAATTTCGTTCCAATAAAAAATCTACAAAATTTATTATTATTTGTTATTATCTTATCTCTAAGTTTAGCAACATATAAATATAATTAACGTTTCACTATATTATTTCAGTTAAATTCGCCTAAAAGAGATTTATATAATCAAATTTCACATTAATAAATTAGTAGAAGCATTGCCAGACTTGACATAATTAAATTGGTATCATGTAAGATCTATTAAATATGAAAATACATTCATTTAATTAAATTAAAATAATTCATTCATTCAAATTAATTAAATTAATTCATTTCTTCCGAATCAAAATCAAATTGAACGTTCTGTTATCAAAGTCTAGGTTGCGTCAAATTAAATAAAGACAACATAAGGAACGCGAATTTTTGATCCCATCAGGGAAAGTATTAAGGGTTAATCGACACAGCGTGAAAGGAATCGCAGTGCAAGATGGCAACTTGCATTCTCGAATCGACTAATATGCTAACCTGAAATTTTCTCGAAACAGAAAATAGACTCGCACCACTTTCAAGATAAACGGTTCGTATCTCGCATCGTGATAGACACGGCTATTGAATACTAGTCGACGTAGAGCCTGTGCGAATGCTCGATTCGAGGTCGGAAAAGTCGTCGTTCGTTGTGAACGAAGCATGAAAACGCGATACAAGCGCCGTAGCCGGGAACCATTTTCGAAGATCGTTGCCCGGAGTCCTACTAGTTACGAAGGATTAGAATCCGAGGGAACGATAACGAAGCAAGTCCGAGAAGGGAACCGATGGAATGGGGCCGATAGCCTCGGCGCAATATAACCGCGCTCCTTTAGGTGGCAGAAACGAGGTCTTTAACGCCGCGACTTAAGGCGCCGCGCGGCTTACTGTAAATTATCTTCTGAGTCATTATCAAAGATTGCGCGCGCGACGAAGAATGAAAATTGAGGAAAAATCGCCGGCCAGCGGACGAGGCCGGAGCTTTTTCTGCTAATCTCGCAAACAATCAACGGTTCTTCCGGCCCCGTGGTTTTGAAACTTTTCGGACGGTTCATTCGATATTTGGTATAAAATCGTGCGGTCGCGCTCGGCGTGTTTGCTTTTTCATTTGCCGAAAAAGTTCGGCAGAATTCGGTCTGCCCCGCGCGAATTTATCGGCGCTGCGTTTCCCGTGGTTTGCGAACGAACGCGGCTGATTCTAGAGGATGACTTTTCGAGAGACCTACTTGCGACATTTTTGAACGCATCCGTCGCGAGTGCTTTCTAATCATCGGCTGGCGGAGAGCATCGCCAGCGCCTCGAAATTAAAGAGAACAATAGTGGGACCGGCCGCGGAATGAAGGCCTTCGCGTGCTCTTCGGGAGATAATCAGATGCCCCTAATCAGCGGGCTGTCTCGTAAAAACTGGATCTTTGAAATTATCTCGCGCGCCGCGGAATTCAGATGTCGCGCTGGAACGAACGGAGGAATGTCATTGGAGCGAGCTGCGGTCGCAGGTAAAATTGGACCCGTCGAATGAACCGAGCGCCGCGGTACCTGCGGCCCGAAGACGTTAATGACACAGACTTGAGGAAATTGAAGGCAAGAGCTTGCGTCAATTTTCCTGGAAATCGAACGTGAAATTCTTTCGCCGGAGACGAGGAGGTTTTCTTGCCGCTGCCGGTACGTACGTTCTCGGTTTTCGCGAGGTGAAACCTTAAAATTCAAGACGACTCCTCCGCGTTTCGAGGAGAATTTTTATCGGCGCATCTCGAACCTCTCGACTTTAACTGCTTGCAAGGCGATAATAACCTTTACATATTTCAGTCCGTCCTGCGCTTTATAAATATGCGTGCCGTGCTAAAATTTGGGACACCGGCGACGCTATTTCGCTACTTAAAATTTGAAACATTCGAGGGATCATTGGGACCGGAACATTGATACATTGTTTTACAGATGTTGCGAAAATGCGTAAAAGCACAAGATCTAGGTGCTTGACGTTAATTTTATAAGCAACGCGGGATTTTCAGTGCTATTAATTTCACTGCTTAATAATTTCCATGTTAGAACGAGGCAATATCCATTTCTTGCATGCAGTCATTTACTTTCATTCCTGACAACTGGATTGCGAATTGTATAACAAGTTAAAAATGTTGATATGTTACTAGTTAAAATTATTTAAGAGAGGAACAAGATTGCACTCGGTTCCGTCTTGCAATTAAGGCAGAATCAAATCTTGCTTCGATTGAAAACTATCTCGTTGTCAGAACGCAAGGGATTGAAATTATTTGTAAAAGAACACGTCCAGCGTTGACAGAAAATCTACCCCTAAAGCTAACTAACGTGATTTATAACTTTTGCTATTTCTATCATTTTCTCAGGAAGAGTCTCGATAATTTCAGCACCTTCCCAGCAAAAAATGTGAAATCGATCATTTCGGTCCGAAAGATTTAGCGTTAGAAAAGAGTCCGATTTCAACAATTCGAAAATGAAAAATGGGAAACCGTCGCTTCCGATCGGACCGGAAAAAGAAGACGAAATAATTTGCCTCGTCATGGAAGAACCGTGTCCCGAAGCAAATAATTTATGCGATGAAATCTTAATTAAAAGACGAAAAGAATTCCCGGCCGGAGTTGGCCGAGCCATCAATTTTCCAAGAACGCGTCGCGTCCCGATTTTCCACGTCGACCCGTTCCATTTCCTCCCCGGTAAAAACTCCCCGGCAATTTTCTCCAGCGACCGCGACTCGCACACGCCGGCCTCAATGCACAATCGATTACCACGGTCGAAACTCGTGGCGGCCGATACCGGATACAATAACCCGGGCGCAAAAGCGACCGCGCGCGCTCCTTTAGGTGGCAGAAACGGGGTCCTCCGTACGACGCGACGGTGCGCCGTGTCCCGGCTCGAAGCCGCACACAAGTCACGTACCGGCATGGGACCACCAAGTATTATGGTTCGTCCCTCTACCCTGCCAGCTCCGGCAACCCTCTCTCTCTCTCTCTCTCTCTCTCTCTCTCTCGTGCCATGTCCCTCTCTCTCGGTTTCTCGTCCGGCTTGCCCCGGAGTCTCTCTGCTCTCTCTCTCTTTCTCTCTGACTCTCTCTCTGACGCTCTCTCTCTCTGTCGCTCCCGGCCTTCTCTCCAGGCCCGTCGTACACATATTACCGGCGCGGTATAATGTGGGTGCCGCTTGCACACCGAGCGGCCCGGTGTCACGCTACGTGCTTCCTGCCCGCAGGCCATGGTGTGACAAAAGGCCTTATGTCCGCCCGCTCGTGGAACACTCGTGATCGCAATGTGTAATCAAGCTCGCATGGCCACTGTATTACCACGTACACCTACCGTGGCCCGCGGCCATCCGCCGCCTATACGTGCACGAGCCACACGCACGCGAGTTACACGCCGCTTTTGGCCGGCCGTTTCCCGCACAGGACGCGACCCTCCTTTTCCTCGATCGGTTTCGCAATCGAGCCGGCTATCGGCGCCCACTTTTCTACTCGATTCGTCGCGTCGCGCCGCTCCACGCCGCTCCACGCCGCGCCGCGCCGCGCCGCTTGCACGCGCGCACCGCGCCGCCCTCCCCCTCCACCCACCGCCCCCCTCGCTCGCCCCACCGCCAGCTCACTCTCGCCCGCCGCCCGACGACCAGACTCCTTTCAGACCGTGTCTCCGGGGACGCGAGCACCTTTTTCTTTTCTCTTTTTTTTAACCTTCGCCAGCGAACACTCATCGAGGATTTCAAAAGTCCACGGGACCTCTGCCGATACCCCGCGATAGCGAATTCGACTCGACACCCGACTTTGCGGGAACCCTCCGCGAGACGACCGAGTTACCCTCGTGTCAGTAACCTAAATTTTTCGCGATGCCACTGCGGAGCGTTTTTGTGTCAAGGCTGTAGATCGGCGTAGAATCGCTCGAAACGCCGAAACGTTTCGACGGGTGAAATCTTAGTTATTGGCACGAGGGTAGCTCTCCGATTACGCTCGATTTTTGGTTCGGAGTTTTAATCGGGGTTAGTAACGCTTCCGCTCGCTAAATTGTATTTAATAAGGACAATATCGATTTTAATGAAATTGATTTCAACTCTTTGCATTCGAGTGTGGCGACTATAGAAATTGCTATAGCAGGTTTAAAAATAATTTTTATATAAGTTTCCTTGGACTAAAAGATTTTTAAAAATTTAATTGTTGTACGAGTATAAAATACTGTAAGAATATTTTGGATGGATAGTTAAACTGTGTAAAAGGAATAGACCTCTCGTTATCGAAGCGAGGGTTAAATTGGGACAATTTACGACGTCCCTAAAAATAGTCGGATCCCAAACGACCCACCCCCGCAATAATTACGACAGACGCGTGGGCCCACTGCACCTTCGCAAACATTTTAGGCTAAATTCCCAGTGGAACGGTTATTAATGCATTCTTTTCTGACGCGTCCGGCCACTCGTTCCTTTAACAGGAACGAATGTCTGGACTGCGGAACTTTATGCGGATCTGGATTCTTCTACCCAAATCCACGGAACTATAAATCCGCAAATTACATCTCTCCCAATAACGAGTCTCTGCGAAGATTCGAGCGAATTTCAACGGGAAACACCGAAGATCTTTACACTCTGCAGATGCGTAGAAAGCCGCAGTCCCGCAATAATGAATGCTGCCAGGCGTCAAAGAGTCGCGCCGGTGCTTCACGGCCGGATACGGATTTTTAGCATTTTATAGAAAAATGTCTCCGCGACGAAATATCTAGTGCGACCGGACACGATTTTTTACCGGGGATATCGTAGAACGCCGCCGGCGAATTAACGTCGCCGAGTTCTCGCGTTTCTCGATGGGTGCCGGCCGCGTCCAATAAACGCTCATTCGGGAAACTTTCCCGAAATTAAATATGAATAAGCCGGGGCAGAAAGTTGCGGCTGAAAAGGGCCAATCATCCCGGGCGAAGCAGTTGGCGCACGTTGTACTTTTGGCAGTTTTCGAGCCGCGTCGGGACGCAGCCTGCCACGAGTAACGTGTTTACCTAGACTATTGATCAAAGGGAGCGAGATCTTTGTTTGGCGGAGGCGCGCTGGAAAACTTCGGGTCGGGGAGTGTCAGGAATTTTTGTCGAGTTCCAGTCGGGTAGGTGCGGATATTCGAGAGAGGAGATAGCCGGGCGTACCTATGCGTCACGAAACTTTCGGGACCCCGACTCGACAACTCGACGACGCGCTTTACGATCCAATCCGATATTTCCCTGGACCGATGGGTTTCCTCCCCGTTGGCCGCGGCTCGGATTTCCTCCGCTGCGAAATTAACCGATGATTTTTCTACCAGGGAGCCGCTAGATCCTCCGCTATCCTTCTCGGTTTAAAGAAAAATCAGGACTAAACTTTGCCAAACTCTGCTTCACATTTCTTTGCCCGATACGGGCCGGAGGTATTTACAAAATGCACTATATCCCATTAACGTGTTGAGCACTGTATCGATCCACATTCGTAAAATGGACACGTATCCACAAGGTATCGAATACTCGAATTCCAAACTGCACACTGTGATCGTCCAGGATAGGCTCGATAAGTAGATTTCGAAGCAACGTCGGCGAACAAAAGTCACAAAGATTCGTCACAGATATCAAACGCCGTGAAATGTAAGCGGAGCGAGTAATCAGAGGATCGACGCGGCACCAAGACGCGCCCGCCGATTTATACCGATCGGAGCGGGCCGATCTTCGCGACTCGACTCTGCGAACTATTATCGCCACAAAATTCCACTGGCTCGTCGAATCCACCAGGACGATCGAATCGAGGAATACCGGCTGTCAGTTTTTTGCCAGCGATCGGAATTGTTAATTCCGCGAGAAATAGTCGGATGTCTAACGGCACCGGGAACAGAAAAGCTACGCGGCAATTTCTGCGGCAGTCGGATCTAATCCGCTGCAAACAGCCGCCTTTCGTGGTACCCGTTAGACCGAGGAGAAAACGTCGAAGACTTCGGTCCCGAGTGGCAGTAAGTTGAATTCCCAAACGGGCGGGTGTGGCGACCGCCCCGCAACGGGCACCGAAACGGATGCCGCTATCTCCTCCGACACCGCTACAACTCCCAGAGCGTTTCCCTGCCTTCGATTTCGAACTTTTTACATTTATTTCTCCCCCTTTTTCGGGACCATCGGGAAGATCGCACCAGGAACAATCACAACAGGACCTTCGCACAAGGGTCCCGAATTCGCGCGAGATTCGCGCACCATCGTCGGAAACGATGCCTTCGAACCCGATTTCACCAGAATAGCAGACGAATTAAAAATCAGGGGAACACAGGAATCCGATTGGCAGAGAAACGTCCGCAGTTAATTACGAAAGAAAAATGTTTTACCGGGACGGCAACGGTAGACCGATGAAAAGAACCCTCGGAAAGTTTCGCCGTCGATCACGGGCACCGAAAACCGACGATCGATCGAAACGTCGGCGCTCGGATCGGGACGTCGTCACTGCTGTCACTGAATACCACAAAGAGAATTCCACGATTTCCACACGATAACGCCGGCTGCCGAGGCTCGAGCGAGCCGCTTCGTCCAAAATCGGCTTGCGTTGACAGCCACGGTTCGGCTCGTGAAAGCGTAACACTCGCGACAGCGTCCTGTCAGCGACGCGTCAATCGAACACTTTCCCGGCGTCCCGTGACACTTTTTTTGTCCGGTTTTCACGGCGGGAATCACGAGCGATATTTTTCCGAGTCGTCACCGGACCCGATCGACAGCACGACTAACTGCACGAGCGGGTCCTTCGCAGACGATCCGGGTACCTGAGCGCGCGGCGCGGCGCGGCGCGGCACGGCGCGGCACGGCGCGGCGCGGTCAGTCGACCTGTCGTCGCGTGGAAATTCGAAGGAAAGCGGGCAAACAAGCAAACGAGATCCCGTCGAACGCGACAGCCGGCGTAACGAGAATGAAATTCGAAAACGGGGAAAACGGAAAAGCAACGTTGCCGTCCGACCGCACACTCGCGGAACGCGCGGCACGACGATTTCCCGAGCTGTAACGGCCCGTAAAACGCAAGGAAAAAAGCGCAGTCGCGGTGTAGTAACGCACGTACAATTACCGCCGTATTTTGAAATCACCGCGGAGTTATCGGCGGGACGTCGGTTGCGTTACGGAACGGAGACGATTAAAAGCAAGAGGGAGAAGGAAACACTCACTGTTTGCATCTGTCGTTGTCGGGGCAATCTTCCGAGACCGGTCCGATTATCGTTCACTAAAACGCGGCTGAAAAGTCGGCCGAGCGTGCCGGATGAACAATAATGAAGAGAACGAAACAACCAAAAACAACAACAACGATAGCAACAATAACAATCACACCAAGCGCGGAAAGACAATAGAATGAATCACTGATTTTCGCGGAGTCACACAGATACTATCACCGACCTGTAGCAGATCACGGTAGCCAGGAGAATTCTGAATCCTCACGTATCCAGCGTGACGATCCGTGCGTGCCGCATGTCCACGTTCCGAAAGTGTCACCTCCCTCTCCAGTCGGCTTCAGACGTGCACCGGCGAAGATCCGTGAAAGGAGGAAGAAGAGGCGAGAGATCGGGCAAGCGAGTCGCGGTTGGACGATGTCGGTAGCGCGCACTTCTCTCTCTGCCGCTCTCTCTCTCTCTCTCTCTCTTGCTCTCTCTCTCTTGCTCTCTGTCTGCCGCTCTCTGTATCCCTCGATGTTTCTCTCTCCCTCTGTTTCTCTCCGTTTCTCTCGCAGACTGCGTCTCTGTTTCGGTCGGACAGTTCTCTTTCTTTCGTAGCTGCGTCGGGTCCGTCGGTCTTTCTCACCGTTTTCTGTTTTTCCCTTTTCTTTTCTTTTTCTTCGTGTGGTTCTTTTCGTTCCCTCTCGGAAACCACCAGCTAGCCGCGCGCACGTTCGACGTCGCGCGGCGGCAACGAGCCGAGTATAGGAAGAGAGCAGCACGACGTGTCCGCGCGAGACGGAAAGGAAAAGGAGAGCGCGCGCGCTACGAACCAAGAAAGAGGAAGAAGGAGGAGAGTAGGAGCAGATGCCGAAGGAAGAGGCCGTCGGCGGTGGCGGTGGCGGTGGTGGCGGCGGCGGCGGCGGCGGCAGAGCGGCAGTGGCGGCGGCGACAACGGCGGCGGGACGCGGAGGCGGCGGAAAACCGTGCGACGGTGGCGGTGGCGGCAGACTCGGTTGACTCGGTGGCCGAGAGGTATCTCACCCGCGAAAAGCGTCCCGCGATCAGGTGACAGCGGGAGTACACACCGGCGCTACTCTCAGGAGCGAGAAAGAGGGACGACCGCCACGGAACGAAAGGAGCCGAGCGAACGAGACGGTACGAATGGGCCGCTCGTGCTCCGAACGGAGACAGAAGCCGAGTGTCAGCGCAGTGGAGGGGCAGAGTGGTGGGACGGCGGGAGGTTAAACACGCCGAACGGCGGCCGACGGATAGAGAGGGATATACGGAGGGGGACGAGGATGGAGAGAACGATAGCCGGTGCTCGTGCGTTCCGAGTATGACTGACGACGGAAAATAGAAGGAGCGAGGATGGGACGGAAAGAGGAGGAACGGGCAGAGGCAGAGGCAGAGGCAGAGGCAGAGGCAGAAGAAGAGGAAGAAGCGGAGGCAGAGAACGAGGAGGACGAGCGAAGGGAAATGCTAGGGAAGAAAAAGAAGAGGAGGATCGGACGGAGTGGAAAGCGGGACGAAGACGGCGCGACCGTCCCGTCGAGAAAAATAAAGAGAAATGCGTGCGTAACGAAGGCGAGGGAGCGAAGAAGTAAAGGAGCAAAGGAGCGAGGGAGAAACGGATATAGAGGCGGTGTATAGCAGCGGGTACGCGATGCGCGACTCGCCGGGGTGGAAGAGCGCGCGCGCGCGTCTCTCTCTCGAAGGGGGAAGTCGAGGGAGAGAAGGGCTCCCTGATCGCTTCTGAGTGCAAACGGTTCGGCGTGCGGTGGGACACTGGCAGGCGGGCGGCTGGCTGAAACTGCTGTGGATAGCGGGTGGCGAGCGGTGCGATACTCTACGGGACGGGACGGGCCGAGAGCCGGGCCGGGACCCCCATCCACGTACGGACTCACACAGCCGCGTCGCCCCTCGCACAGAGACTCGGCGGACGCGCCACGCAGAGAGCGGCCGCACACAGGGCCGCGCTCACACGGACAGTGAGTCAGGCAGGCGGGCGGGCAGGCAGGCAGGCAGGCAGGCAGACAGGCAGGCGAGCGAGCAAGGCAGCCTCGGCGTGTACGAGCCATGGCACGTTACTACGCCAACGGCACTGTCTGCCCTCGGCTCGATTCGGTCTCGCTCGGGCGGCCGCGTTAGTCTGACTTTGCCGTCTTCGTCGGGCCGCCACGCTCCATCCTCGTCACCCTCGAGCAACTCGTCTTTCGGCGCGGCTCTCTCTCTCTCTCTCTCTCTCTCGCTACGTCCCGTTCCCTCTCGTTCCATGCCGCCGCTGCCGCTGCCGCTGCCACCGCCGCTGCCGCTACCCCTGCCGCCCCCCTCTCCTCGTTCCGCAACTCAACGGTACCCTCTCCTCGCCTCGCCTCGCGCTTCAGCCGATGCTCCCTTCCGCAAGCGCGCACGATCCCGCCTCTCTTTTTCTCCACGTTTCTTCTCCTTCTCTCGGATTCTCGCCTTTCGTCTCTGTCGCTAGCGCGGACCGCCGACCTCTCTGTCCCGCCGGCAGACCGTGTGCACCGCTCCCTCGGTCTCTTTCTCCTAGCGTCGGCTTCTCTTTGTCGCTGCATCCTCGTCGTTTCGTTCGCCTCGCTCTCTCCGACCCTCCGTCACTCCTCGTTGCGCCGTTCTCGCGCCGTCCTCTTCGTTTCACCGCTGTCCTTCTTCGATCCTGTCGGCGGTTCCTGTTCAACGAGAGCGGGCGCTGGCGCGGGCTCGGGCACGGGCGCGCTCGCTAGCTCGCTCGTTCGTCCGTTCGCCTGTTCGCTCTTTCGCTCTTTTACTCGCTCGCGCGCTCGCTTGCGCGCCCACACCGGAGCGGAGCGGTAGCATATCGTAGGTCCGCCTGCCTACCGGAACTTTTCAGACACCGACGAACTCAACGGAGGCCCGAAAGTACGAGGGAGAAAGAAAAAGAGTGGAAAAAAGGGGCTGAGAGGAGAACGACGAGTGGGACGCCGACGGAACGAAAGAAGAGAGCGCGCGCGAGAGCAAGAGAGAGAGAGAGAGAGAGAGAGAGAGAGAGAGAGAAAGAGAGAGGGACCGATGTGACCGCGGGGATGTAACGGGCGCGGATGGAACACCGGCACGACAACGACAGGCCGCCTTGTTCACGAATTTTTTCGCCGCTCCAGCAGTTGGGATGAGTTTCGGGAAGCCGGCAGCCGAGGTGGAAATTGCTTCCAGAGAAATTGGATTTCACGATAATGGCGCGAATCGGTTCCAGAGATTTTCTGGAAACCAAAACGCTGGGAAAGGAGCGGGTACCCGTTCCAGTCCGATTCGTCCCGTATTGGCGGCAGCTGCTCTCGCTTCGAATTTAGCGACGCTCGAGAACTGTCCCCCGATCGAGCGAAGTTTGATTATATTTCAATCCGATTTCTAATTAGGATGCGACATTTGGCGCGGTACACACGGCCGTGGGCCACGTCCGGCCGGTTAAAACGCTTCGAAATATTCACGAAGTGAATGATTAAAAGGGATCGCCATTATTAAGGTACGTTCGTTCGTTCCTAGTTGATAGAGACCCGTGCGGTGCCGCGCTCCCTTGTTTAAGCTGATTTACGTACTATCTCCGTCGCTACTAATTGGCTGGCCCTTCAAAGTACAAATCACTGCAAGTAACTATCGTAAACAGACTTATCGTTCGGGTGATTTGTGGCAACGGAGCCTTTCCCGGAGCTACACTGCGCTGATTCGACTAAGCGCGGATCAAGATTTATCCAGGCGATTGCGGCCGGCCGTTGCTGTTTAGTTTCGTCACGCTGTTTCCTTTCGAAACTCTGGACTCTTTCGCGAAAGGGTTGCTTTCGCGTTCTCCACTTGGGACAAACGAGCGATCGACGGGCGAGCCACGCGCGTCGAATTTCACGTCGGAAATTCATAGGCGCGTCTCTCGTATCTGAACGATGTTAACACCGGGACGACGTTAATTACGAGATAACATCGTCGCGGAGGAAAGCCGAGTCTGCCGGAGGTTCTTTGTCCGATACGTTCTGCGGGTCACAAATAGCTAGTTCTTTGAAAGACGATCCTTATCTACGGACCTCTAATTCGGCCATCGTTGCTGCCCCCCACTACCGCGCTGCCTCCGGGAGCGAGCGAAGCCAAGAGCAAACTCTCGATCGCTAATCTGCAGCCGAAGACGGCACCAGAAGATAAAGAACATCCGTTCAATGACCAGGTCTCGGTTCGGTCAGCGCAAAACGCGCGGAAGCCCGGCCGCTTTCGTCGCGGCGCTTCCGATCGGGGGCAAGGCGCTCTCAGCTATTCCAACAAAGTATTCCGCACACAAAGCCGCGGGCGCAGTCGCCGAGTCTCCGAAGTTGCCTTAATCTCGATCCGCCTCTCCTTCCCCGTCACTGGCAACGACAGACTTTGAGGGTGACTTTGCGTTCGAGGAGCAGGAGGAAGCGGGACGGGGCGAGCGACGGGACAGAGGGAAGGAGACGGAGAGGGAAGTATCGGGCCGAGGCAAGGAACGGAGGAGGACGGGAATAATCCGTGTGAAGAAAGAACGCGAGGGAAAGAAAGCGAGGAAAAGAAGGCGACGTCGGAAGGAGAAACGAGAATACCTGAGCACAAAGGCATGCTCGAAATGGCAAAATGCGGGGACCACGGTCGAATACGTAGGAACTCTGGACCCGCATCTCGCGACACCGCGCGTCCCTTCACGCTCGACACCGCTCCACGCCGCTCGACACCGCTCCACACCGCTCCACGCCGCTCCACGCCGCTCCACGCCGCTCCGCGCCGCTCGACGCCGTCCGGGACGGCCCGGCGCGGCCAACCGACCCGGCAAACGCATTCGTTTCGGGTTACGGCGTGATTGTCGCCTATGAAAGCCGGCCCGATCTGTCCGCAGAAGGTTGCGGGGGAAGAGAACAAGGCGGGAGATGAACACAGTGGGAGGGCGGTACCCCCTTAACACCGGGCACGAGGCAAAAAGGGGTCCAGCTGCGCTGCATCCTTGTCCGGGCTGCTCCGAAGGGGGTCTGGAGATTATTAAAATGCTGGAAGGGTGGGGTAGCGTTCTACTGTTACCGGGGCTATGTAGCCCACGAAACCGGTAACCCTCTTCGCCTCCCCTTCGGGCTCGCCCACCCCTCTCTCTCTCTCGCCCTTTCCTCTCCACTTTGCCCGGCTGATTCGGTATTCAAGTTCGAGTCGCGGTGCATGGACCGCTGCATAAAATTCCCCCCTACAATGATACCAATCAACTCTCCGCCACCGAGCCCACCAATCAGGAGAGCTTTGATCCGCGGCGACAAAAATTTTCGGGGTTACC
>CM052147.1:552759-564383 GCA_028455555.1 Augochlorella aurata
TAAATTCTCGTTATCAAGAAGCTGACGTCCACTAAATTTTCCATAAATCCATCCCCAATTCCAGCAAGACGGCAGACTCTGTACTCAGAGCGGCGCTTATTAGCCCCCAAAAATCGAGTTAGCCAAAGGCTTCCCGGAACCACAGAAAAATCACGTCCGGAAAGAGCACAATCCCGGCGGAAGCAGCAATCCACTCGGAGACACGCTCCCCAAAAACTCCGCGAAGAGGATCGTCTTGCGTTCGATCGGCCGGCGTGGTGCAATCACGATCAGCCACTCGGCAGTTGGAAAAGCTCGTGGAAAGCTCGATCCGGGCGGCGTGGAATCCGGGTCAATTAGAGCAGCAATTATCGTAATTGTAACGACGCGTGGAGTCGTAGCGGGCTTGATCTTCGGCTCCGTGGTTATCGGTCCGTCTCTTTAGCTCCTGCTCGCTCCGGTCCGCGTCTATCCGGGCCGGGACACGTCCCGAAACGGGACGGTGGCGTTCCTCGGATCGAACGGCTCGGACGGTTTAGACGTTGTTATCGCTTCAGACTTTGTTTCCCTGCTGGAGATCGCGCGAGTTGCACGATCGCGCCGAAACTGAACGGTGCGATGATTTTTCTGAGAGTGGTCCCCGGTGCTGTTCGCGTGCCCCACCCCTCCGACTATCTTGCATCGGGCGATTCTAGGAGATCCGCGTAACTCTGGACCAGTTTTCGATTCCCGGCTGATTCTCACGGGACGGCTAAGAGGGATGCTGAGAAACTGGACAACGGTCAAGCGTATCGGCCCGTTTCCAGCTAAGCGACCGGCCCGAGCTGGTGTAGGGGTTGAATCTTCCGAGATCGGAAGGGGTTGCGGGGTAATTCTGGTTTGATCCAGCGGGATGGTGGCCCCGCGTGAGAAAGGGTCCTCGGATTCGACCTCTGCTCGCCGAGCTCTCTCTCTCCTTTCCTGCACGAACGACTCGTCGAGAGCCGAGCTTCCAGCGGAAACTGTTGCTCGGATGCGGGACGATGCGATTGGGAATCGAGAGGATATCGGACTGTTCTCTTCCTGCAGCGTGGACCGCTTTTTCAGGGGCGAGGCCTCCCGTTTTTTCGCACTTCGCACGCGTTCGCTGGACCCGTGTGTGCTTGCTCGACGCGATTCTTGCAGTGCGAATTCCTGCAACGCGACAAGAATATCGCGACTACTGGTTTTCATATTGTTGTACTACGCGGCGGATAATCAAGCGCGGCTTGCGTTCGAGAATTAAATTCGCTTTGATTGAGTATTGGAGCTATTGTAATGGGATACGTATTACCATTATCTCAAAAATTGAAAATCTTTGTATTATAAAATTATACTTGTTTTGTAACTTATGCGTATCTGATCGCACGTAATTTGAAGCCGCTACTGGTTATTATGCCAGACATTTAATTGATCTTATGCTTGAAAGTCATATTTTGCATTTTTCCTCGTATTTATTTATTGCATTCGATCAATTATTTTTTAAAGAATATTTATAAGAATATTAAATGGGTAAATGCGGCATAAAAGGTGCATCCTAAACTTTTGTTGCTTATTATGTCACTAATTTTTGATATATTTTTATTGAGAAAGTTTTGTTAATTTTTTAACCCTGTTAACCCGCCAACAGTGGACAACATGGAATACTCGCTCGAAACATTTTGTAAAAGACAGCAAATCGAAGTTAAATTTTAAACATTTTGAATTTGAAATTCTCATTGATTTTAATTGTTTTTTGTTTTCCTGCTTTTAACGATTTAAATCTTGTTCTTAGGACGCATCTACGTAGCAAATAAAATTAGGCCGTGATTTTATAGCGAAAAGTAAGAATATTTACAATATTTATTTATACAAATAATTATTTATTTAAAAATAAATTCTTTTATAAAATTCTTCTTCAAAATTCTTTTACATTCAATCTACTAATTAGACTGAATTTAAACTAAAGGTACGTTCTTAAAACGAATTTATGACTTGAACAATACCAGCTTCATCCTCGGTCTGTAATTATAATCTCGTAGAATTTCGTTAGCAAAAATGTTAATAAACAACGAGAATATATTTTATTCTCATAGAAAAAGTCCATAAAATATTATCGTTTGAACTTGGACATCTGAAACAACTGCTTACACAATCTTATATAATATACAATTTTATATTACATTATATTTATTTATATTACATTAATTCATATTGTTTTACATTGTGAAAAAGATAAGAAATACTAGAAAATCCTGAAAAATATTAAAATATGAAAAGCGCATAATTTGTGAGCGATAAACAGTGTACAAACTTTACTAATGGCTTAACTAATGGCTTTGATTGCACCCTCTACGTTCGATTAGTTAAAAGACGAAGGTCAGCCTGTTAATATTTCGCGGCGGTGCGGTCTTCTTTTTCACTAGCAAATCCCTCGCAGCAATCTCGGTGTCAATCTTCGGAACGATCATCCGTGAATAATCAACGAAATTGATATCGAAAGTCGGGCCAATCCGGGACAGCGATCGAAGACAAAAAAGATCGACGGTGTAGGCTGGCCTCCGGTCGCCGGAGCCTCGATATTTTTCAATTCGTTTTACCAGTCGACGATTAACCCGGCGCGGAAGGAACAAAAAAAGAAAGATGGAAATTAAAAGTGGTCCTGCGAATTAAGTCGGCGCTGCGGCGCGGCGGTAAAAGAATTACCCCGGCATTGTTCGGCCGACGGAGCTCACCCCTGCTGGAAACAACGGGGAGAGCGAAGGGTGGCCACGGGCCACGCTTAATTCTAAGTTCGGCACTAATAACGGCCGGCCCGTGTTTCGTTAGTCCCCGAGAGATTAACGGGTCGACGAAGGATGGCCTAATGGCGGTGGCGTGCACGTGGAATTCAAATAATATTTACCTTCGACAGGACGCACGGCCACCTACTACTCCCACGGGACCGGCTTAGGCGATTCTTCCTAATGCGTACGGAGAACAATCGTCGTAATCGCGCGAGAAGAATCCGTTTGCCGAAGATCCGATTTCCATGGGATTACTGTCGATTAGTATTGTTAACCCCTAACCTGGCGACTTGTTTTCAGAGAAATGTACCGGTGAAGATATTTTAATTTATTACGAAATAATACTGAAATGTTTTTATTTAATATATTTATACAAATGTGGAGATTATTTTATTTGCAATAGAACGGATTAATAAAGTAATGCTGATATTAAATAAAAATTAAGAAATATCCTTTTCGAGTTACTGTGAAATTAAGGAAAGAATTCTTAGCGTGATTGAAATTATTGCGAACAAAATTTGCATACTGTTTAAGTTTCTTTCTAATTTTGTTTATTTTTTAGTAGTACATTGTAATTATAGTGAAACAATTTCAGATAGAACAAATGGCAAGAGAATGTGTAAATGTCGTAGTAATTTTTTTAACAGTTAGAAGAAATTTATATATTAATAGACTGACTAATTTGTTAGATAATAAATAAAGGATTTTTAAAAAATTCAATTACAAATTGTTATAATGAAAATTTAAAAAATTCTTTTTCTATCATTAAATATTATTTTAAAAACCATTCTAATAAATTGCACTTTTTTAAAACTTTTGTTCACTCGTTATCTAGCAAAGATCTTAAAAGAATTCAAGCCATTTGGTCAAATTCTGAAAAAGTTATTCGTTTTTAAAAGGTGTCAATAGACATTCAACGACGACTGCATGTTTCAATAAAAATTTTATTAACAAATTTCTCATAGAAGGACTTTAATAATTTCAGTAACCGTAATTATATATTTATTCAATTTTTATTCAACCCCTGTTTCTTACAATAGCTACAAATATTTTTTATTTCGCATGAATTTCTGCAATTTAACCATAATACTTGAAACTACACTTCATTAAATAACAGCAACATGTTATTACTGAGTGATTGAAAAATAAAAATAAATATCATATAATATCATATAATATAAATAAGTATCAGAGCGTAACAAAATACTAATCTTATGACTGCCATTCTGTATTATAGTGTTACTAATTAGTATTAATACTCCAGAGTAGGTGGGATTTTAAGCCGCATACATATAAAAGACAAAATTATTAGATTTATATTGTTTTTACCTGAATGTCTGAAAAGAAGACAGTACGTGCTCGAAGCGTTGTTAATAAAGATAATCCAGGGTTGGCCATACGGCAGAAGAGTAAGATAGCTCGTATCAGCTGCCACGCATGTGACCATTTGATTTTATCAACTAATACCAACACCTCTAAAATACTGTCCTTCACATTTGACTTGTGGTAAAATATTTTTTAGTTATTGAATCCTGACATAGCCCACTAGACTAAAATACATTCATTTATAATTATAATATAGATAATAAACGATAGAAGAAGACATTTTACAAATTTCTCGTTCAATTATTTACTATACAATTGTTAACACATCTGTTTATTATACATCAATTTTATTTACTAAATTATCAAATTCCATTTTCCTACTTAAGCGCCTTAGATACAGTACCGTAGAAGAATATGTATTGCAAAAGTACATTTTGTTATCTATAAAACACATTTTCGTTCGCAGGAGAAATATTATAAATGACGGTATAGTCAAAACGTTATACACTTTTTTAATAGTGCAATTATAACATAATTTGTTAATAATATAAATAGAATGAATTTTGTTAATAATATATGATGACAAAATTGTGCTGAATCGATTTTTATAATTCAAATTTTTACGAAATCATGTACACCCCGTATATTAATTCACGAATTTGCAATATTTAAGAAAACAATGTTAATTTCTGCTACGCTAAATGTTTGCAGTGAACGTTAAGCATTATTCGAATAACTTTTTATCTAGATAATTATTCGAATAAATGAACAATTTTATAAAAATGAATAAAATTATTCGCGGATAAGTTATTATTACCTTATTCGTGAATAAATAATTCGCGAATAAACTACTTTAATGACGACGAATGAAATGTTATTTAATAAATTAACAATGCCAATTGACCTATACGTTTAAAGTAACGGTTAGAAAAGCCATCGAAGTGAACCATTGAATAATGTCAAAAGACATCGGATATTTATTCTTCTTCTTACTATTATTAGTTGTACTATATAAGTTACAGCCTACTTCCCCTTCCAAAATATCACAATTTTCTCTGGAACAATTTTTTTGTAACTTTACAGATATAAAAATAATTAAACCTTTTCTGTCACACTGGATCAAAGTGGCCCATATCTCTTTTTGAAAAACTGATATTAACAATTAATTAAATATACTTGCAAGTGAGATATTAAGTTCTAATAAAGGAGACGATGTTGTAAAATGTTCGAGTTATATTCTACAATTTTTGGGTCTCGATGGCATTGCTACTTTTTGGGTGACAGTTGTCTGAAAATTGTACGACATATGTGCTTCGCATAGGAAGTGCGACAGCGGAGGGCTAAGGGTGACAGAGTCAAGTAACGCACCCTGTGTAATATCGGTGTGGGCAGTGATATTGCTGGCTTTGAGATCAGCATGGCGTGCGAGTGAGACAGAAATATGTAAATAAAAGACTGCTGACAATCAAGGAATCGAGGTCCTCCTGTTCTATTTATGATTTCTTCGGGCGCACACGCACAGTGACTCTTGTTAACCATTTGCACTCGAAGCCATTTTAACTGTAAATCTAAAATAATATTTCCGGCTTGTAGTATTTCTATTTTACGTGACAAGGTGCACTTTATGCATATGAAACTGATTCTTGTAACTCCTACCAACAGTTTTCCTTCCAACAACTTTATAAATCTAAATTTTTGTTAATATAAACATTATTTAGGAACTCGATAGAACAAAAGGGTTAATATTCGAACAATTTCTAAAGCTTAATAACTTTATTAAAACTGGATCAAACAACTGAAATATTTTTTAGAGGGAGGATCAGTCTACTAGACCATAACTGGATATATAAATTGGAATAATAAAATTTGACAAATTTTCGTCATTTGGCTATCGGTGATCGTTTGCGAAATGGCGAATTTTCCTCATGCGGACGACTATGTATTAACGTGTTAACCAGTTAAGTGTGTTTGACGACTATATCCGTCATGGAGATGTGGCAGAATTTTGTGTCATGACGATTATATCCGTCATGCGTAAAATTTTAATATATTTAAAATGTGTATAGGTCAAGGCGAAATGAAACAAACGAATGAAAATTATAAATAATTTGAGTTGGATTCGTCTTTTTGGATTCGTCGTCGCTTGATGATTATCGCTACACACGCTGGTGGCCGCTTTGCAAAGAGATCGCCACAGTCAACTGGTCAAATATATTGCGTAGAAGTCAAAGTTAGTCCAACGTCCGACTACTTTCGTAATTCACTGTATGCCACGGATGGAACCGCGGAGTCGTCGATCTATCAACAGATTTCGCGATCGTGGAAAGTTTCTCGAAGCCGGTAGGGCAATCGTCAAAAAACGTGATCATCCCCTATTAAACGAATGGTGCGCCGAGTTCTGGTCCGGTACACGCGCGCGTCTTAATTAAAATTAATTGTCCCTGCCGCGGAGCGTCGTAAATCATAATAACCGGGGCCGAAAGTTATGGATGTGCCGTGATGCTCGAACGAATCTTTCATCTCGATCGGCGATCGATGGTTAACCCCCATGGCCGCGCGCGCTCCGGCTCCGGCCCCGGCTAGCCGCGGCTTCGGCGCCGCTCGAATCGGGACTCCTCGTGGCCGACAGTGATTGATCGTCCGTGTGGAAGCGGAGGATCCTTCGTTCGACTACCGTTTCCTCCCCGGACACGCGAGGAAAACAAGCGGCCGATCGAACACGACGTGACACCGGCGGGTGTCAAGCGACCATGCGAGATCCTCCGCTTGTTCTCCGCAGTCGATTAACAGATTCGAACCGCCGCGCGATTTTTCGATGGCTCCTTCGCCGAGCGAATTTCGGCGGGCCGCCCGATCCCGCTGACTGATTATCGCTTGATTAATTGGCTTGTCTATTATCTACCCGAGCTTCTCCTTTTTTCTTCCAGCCGTACTGCCCTCGCGCGCTCCATAAGGCTCGGACGATATTCATTTCGCGGGAAATTGGCCCCTCCAATGTGCTCGCGCTGCGATTCTAGAATCTTTTCAATCGTTTCTGTGGATTTTACGATTCAACACGTTGACTGCCATGGGGCCCACCGGTGACCGGCGATGCAGCAAATAATAAAAGTAGATAATTAGAGTATATGGATAAAGGACAGTCGCAAAAATTGCCTAGAGCGCCGTGGGGGTCACCGGTGACCGGCGCTCGACTTGGCTAGAACGTGGTGGGGGCCACCGGTGACCGGCGACGCAGCAAATAATAAAAGTAGATAATTAGAGTAAATGTGGATAAAGGACAATCGCAAAAATTGTCTAGAGCACCGTGGGGGTCACCGGTGACCGACGCTCGACTTGGCTAGAACGCCGTGGGGGCCACCGGTGACCGGCGACGCAGCAAATAATAAACGTACATAATAAAAGTAAATATGGATAAAGGACAGTCGCAAAAATTGTCTACAGCGCCGTGGAGGTCCCGGTGACCTCCAGCAGGAAAAATGCTTCGAGCATGATTTTATAACTCACTTTATTTGCTGTAAATAATATTTCGACATAATTTATTGGCGCCTTGGGCAAACCATGGAAAATGCGCCTGGCAGTCAACGGGTTAATTCTAGTGTGCCACACGGGAGTGAGTTAATTTTAGTTAACACTTAATCTACCACAAATCACCTGTTTCTCGTTTTAAAGTTATAACAAGAGTTAAAGCAATTTCATGGGAAATTATTGCATAAATAATATTATTCGAGCAACTACTGTAACGAAAACTATGCAAAATCTGAATAAATTGGATTCTGTTACTTTTATCAGGCAATGCACACGAATCAATTTTAATTTTCGCTGCGATTAGTGCTAAACGCGGCAACAGACATACCGTAATAATTCGGAGCAATTTCATGGAGGAAACGCGCAACTTGAACGTGTGTGATGATGATTATTGTTAACAAAGTTTTAAAGTAACTATTTCCGTCGCTGTTCCAATTCCTGATCATTTTTTTCTCTAAAGCATCAAATTCTTTCTTTAGTAGAGAATATTTGTTTAAAGAAATACCAAAACTTTTATCAACTATTCTGAAATCTGTAAATGGACCTGAAAAGTTTGTAATAATTATACGAAACGAGTATTAGAAGATGTCCTGACGAAAGCAGGTCATAGAAAAAGATTAATAAGAAACAACATATATGGATTTAAAGAGATTTAATTTTCTATTTTAAATTAACAATTTCCAAGCGTATAAAAATAAAAGAAAAACTTTCAGTTATAGTTAGAAAAGAATTTGTTGTTACTTTTATTTATATATCCAAAATAGTGTAAGAGTAACCCTTAACGGTAGATATTTGAGAGACAGTGACGGTATTATACAGGGTGTCCCAAAATTGATTTACAATCGGAAGCTAAAGAATTCTTGAGATCATTTGAAGCAACTTTTTCCTGTACTAAAATTTTCTCCGAGTCATCGTTAACGAGTTATTAACGAAAAACACTGACCAATGAGAGGCCAGTTCGGCCGCCTCGCATCAGCTGATCCCGCCTCCCATTGGTTACTGTTTTTCGTTAATAACACGTAAACAAAGCCGCGGATCGCATTTTTGCTAAGAAAAAAGTTGCTTCAAATGACCTGAGGAACCCTATTTCCGCATTGTTAGATATTTTTGGAACACTCTGTATATTTGAGAGATGAAGTGCCCAATTTGAATATCTAAAGTATGTTAAATAACAAAAAATGATTACTACTGTCGATATTATTTTTTAAAACCTGAATATATTGACTATAATAAGATGTTACAAAAGAGATGCTTTCTTCAAATTCTGACTTTCTTGAAACTTGAAAATGTTTACTATAATAAGTTTAGCGAAAGCACCATCTTGATTAATAGTTGACTTTTCCAATAAATTGTCAATACATTCCTCACGATTGCGAGCAGCCCCCTTCGCTTTCGAGCACTGTACAGAAAATTGGAATATATATACCTCGTTACTCGGATTATAATTAACCCTTTGAAATCGAAGGTGAGTCTCAAATATTGTTATATCACTTTCAAAAATAACGTTTAGGCTATCAAGGTTTAGATTGAAACAGCTGTTGCAGGAGTCACAATTTCAGCTCGATATCACACGCACGGAATGCGCTAACAATAAATTATACAAGATGGAAATGTACATTGGGTTGGAAAAACTATTTTTCGAGCGAATTTAATTGGAATTGGAGTGAAACTGGCTTCGAGCGCAGAGGTTTAAATTCCCAGTTCCGGTCTTTCAGCGAAGTTCACAATTAGGGAGGGCTGTAAACAATTTTCAGACAGCGCTCCGTGCAGAACGAGAACCGCAAGATTCGACGCCGAGGAGATGAAATTAAAAGCAGGAAATAGAAAACCGGATGTCGAGGAACAATGGTTTCCCGATCCCGGCGACCTCCGCGCAGATATCGGACGAAAGTATGAAATTCGTAACTGGAGCCGCAGAGCGACATTCCTCGGGATCGGGGCGGCACGGTTCTGGTCGGACGCATTAACATCGAGCAATCTTCGTCGAATCCTCGAACAGGATTGCGTTCCTGAAACCATCGGCGCGGACCACGGGAAAAACCAAGGGAAAGTTCCGCTTACACGGCCAATGGGGAAAGGATTACGAAGGAAGCCGAGAACGACGGGATCTCGGCGAGGATCGAAGGAATTTTTCCTTGACACAGATGTCGGATAAAGAATCCTGGCGGTCGCATCGAGCGAAACACGCCGAGATATCGATCTTTTTATTGTGGAACGAAAGACGCCGCTATCGGTGGAGATTGCTCTCTCCTTTTACCAATAATACATCGCGAGTCGCACGCCCGCGTTTATATTCTGAATTGTTGCCCCTCCGGAATCGGCCCGATACGTATCAAGATAGACGTCGATCGATATGTGTCCGGATTTTTGAAGGGATGGGAGAATTTCATCTTTGCGAATCGCGGGATTCGCTGGCCCGAACTTCTGCTCGCTGCACCTGTGTTTCTCTAAGGCAGACCTTTTTTCGTTTTATTTTCGGTAGCGCTTCAAATCTTGTCAATTAAATTGGACTATTTCGTAAAGAAGACTGAGTCGTTGGCAGTCTGGAAAGTGGATGATTTTCTCGAAGACTGCTGCAGTAGTGTGTGTGATACTCGATTGTAGGATAGTGGAGCCAGTTACTGTGGGGTGACCAATTGCTTGTGTCTGATTTGTTTTCAGGTGTACTGTATGTTTACCGGATAAGAGATATACAATCTTAATTCTTTGATTTCGTTTGTTTTTGAATGTTTTATTCTTCCATTTCCTTTGATTTTTCATTTCTTTTCTTTTGTTTATTTTTGAATTTTTTATTCTTTTATTTCGTTTGTTTTTGATTTCTTCTCTTTTATGTTGTTCATTCTTTTGCATCTTTTATATTTTGTTTATATTTCGATGAAATTAGAAGAATATGAAATTAACTATGCTCGAAAACAAACCGAAGGCACAGTAACCAGTTCCACTATCCTAATGGACATTATATACGGTTACTTTTTCGATACAGAAATATTCGGACTTCTATGTCGTTTGATTTTCCTATGAAGAATACTTTTCGTGTCAATGCAGACTGAGTTTTAAACATTTTATTTTAATAATAAACAATGAAAGTTGATGACAGAATGAAACAATGAAAATTATATATACAATAAATAAATGTGATTTATCGAGGACGTGGAAAAGACATTAAAATATATTCTAGTTTAATTATAATATACATTTTTCGTTAAACTTCTCTTAAAAATAAAATCACTCCATTTTAACTAAATTCTGCGATACTTAATATTTCTCTTTTTGATGATAGGTAGCAGAACGGTTCCCTAATGTAACGAAAAATTGCAAGAATTCGTTTATTAATTATTAATTAAGATTCGTTAAGTTTATCTCATTTGATTTGAAGAACATATGCGACGTCTCCTTCTTTTACGTTTATTAATTGGGGAAATTGGAATGAAATAGTTGTGTTTTAACCCTTTGCGGACGTATCGCATAGGTGTCATGCATATGTGATGCATAATCAGTAATACATGATATGCAAGATTAAGAAAAGAAAACGAAAATTAATTATTTTTTAAAGTTTAGATATATGTCACACGATAATATGTTTTAATCTTAATATAGATCACGCATTAACCTATTATAAAATAGCTTTGATGACTGAGAGTAGCCATACGACCGCAAAGGGTTAAATTTCCAGGAAGCCTGTGAAGTGGATCACGATGACGATCAGTCGATGTGTAGGATTTTCAAAATTTTGAAGTTGCGAAAGAACTCGCGAAATCGCAGAGAGTTACCACAATTTACACTCATGTATTGATATACTCTAAAAGCATTGAACAAACTGTAATTGAAAAGATATAGGGCAACTGTTTTAGACCACCTTATTGTCTTTCTGTATATAGGGTAACAGCTAAGATATTGATCAGCCCGACCCACTCCTTTCATACGCTGATTATGATCAAGAATGCATCGGAGTTTTGAATTGATTGGCCAGTTCAGTATCAACAATTTCGACATTGCGAATTTTAGAAATCA
>CM052147.1:611174-621606 GCA_028455555.1 Augochlorella aurata
TTTTTATATAAGACTACGACGAAAATTTAAAAAATGCGTTTTTTATATATCTTGGTAAGTTATATGTGTACTGAAAATTTCATCAAAATCGGTCGACATCGGTATGAGCTGTAAATAATTAAACATCGCAAAAACCGCAGATTTCTTACGATTTTTGCCACTTTCGACCAATAACTGCAAGACATTTGCAGTTTTCAAAATCTTTTAACATTTGTAATTTGACGTTGTATTAGTCGATTTCGATGAGATTTTCAGCATATAATTTACAGAGATCTAGAAAACACATTTTTAAAATTTTTGTTACGGGTTCAGACGAAAAAGTTAAAAAAACATCAATTTTTTATTTTCTCTTGTCATTCCAAGCAATAGCAAAATTTAAAACAAGCATTCTCGTTATAACCTAGTAGATTAGTCCCGCTATCATTTACAAAATATTCTTGTTGTTTAGACCACTTCTATATAAATCCCATACTTTCTTGATACAAAGCGATCAAAATTGCAAGATATTTTGAGTCGTTTTCTTCTAAATCAATTGTTTGAGGAAAAAAATTCTTTATTGTAAATGAAAATTATATAATATATACTTTTGTTCAAATTCTCCATATATTTAAGGTATAACGAATACTATTTAATATTCATCAACAAATAACAATGTATTTCGAACAAATGAACTAATTTTCTAGTAATTACGTTGTGAGGTATATGCAATTGCAACTAATGGCCTATCGATTTTTCGGGAACTAGTGTTCATATTTACATAGTTTACTTATTGATTGACGATATCACCGAACGATATCACCAAACAGTTCTTCTATTTTTATCCACCGTAAATGCGGGATTCTTGCATGTTAGTTTACGGTGTCTCTGAATGAAATAGTTCATAATTGCATCTGAAGATTGTCGGTGAAAACACCTATCGATTTTGTTAACCTTTATGGGGCAGGCAATTTTGCATTGAAATATTGGAACTTCTTTTATGGAAAAATGCTGGCTAGGATTTACATGTTCCGCAAAGTTACCGAGTTTGTTCCTAGCCACTATGGCGACCACTGCGAAATTTTCGAAATTATACTTGCATATTAACCCTCGGCCGGCCTAGCCGGGTTACTTTTGATCGATAATGTAAGCGTTACTAGATGATGTTTAGCATCTTACTTGATATGGGTCGAAAGAGACCCGGCACGACTACTTTATCGTTGGTGGCCCGAGGATTAAATAGTGGCCTACCTTGGACCACCATAGTGGCCACTTATAGATGGTTTGAGTCAAGGTCACTATAATTACTCATACATTTAATGTGAAAATATGGTAAAATCGAACGTGACAACAATTATTTGATGTTATTACTTACGTTAACCCTTTACACTCGAGTGGCGACTCTGAGACGTCACGAAAAATTGGCATAATATTTTTCAAAATATTTGTAATAATATTAGAATCGTTTATATTAATCTTTATTGAAAGTTTGTTAATATTGTGAATACTGTACTTGCGAATAGGCTAAATATCTTTAACTAAATATATTTAATAGGCTAAAATCATAAAACATGTTTTGGATTTCGAATTAAAATAGCTTCGAGTGCAAAGGGTTAACCCTTGTATGACCAATCAGGTATTCGGTCTTTTTGGGGATTTTTCCTTTTACTATTAATTTTTGACGAAATATTGCAATGCCGCTCCAGATTCCCAGTGTTTGTTATACTTTTACAACGATTATCGTTTCGTAAAAGAATTTACACAAAATATTTTAGGTAATTAAACTTCAAATATTATGGAGATATTGGCTATGCACACGAGGGTTAACATGGGGACGATTATGTTTGATTTTGAGAAAGCACGAAATGAAAAGATTTAATACTGATGGACCCTTGAAAATAAATTAATATTAAATGAATTAAAACGAATTGCTACTACATATTTCAGTGCTTTCACATAATACTCTACATAAATTTCATACTAAAATGAATAACAATTTAATGTGAACAAGCCTCGTACTATTAATATTGATGTTGGACAGGTCATTCGAAAAGTTGTTTCGTTCTTTCACCAGAAAATAAAAGATAATATTTTAACCTTCAGAGTAAAGAAAAACGAGAATTTTTAATTTTTTGACATTTTTCTGGCAGCTTTGAAATCATAAGCTCCTAGTTCTGTTTTTAACTGGCAATGTACCGAATCAAATTCTTTTTTAACACCCATACAAAATGAAACAACTTTCCGAGAAATCTTATAATATTAAGTAATATCTAATAATATCACTTACATATAGTACATTATCCATATTAACGTATAGAATTTTCAAAGTTTCCGTCCGTTATCCTTGTCCGAATGTTTGATTTATTCTATTCCATTTCCATGTTCCGCCACGAATCAGGGTTCCAACCGAATCGAAAGAAGTAGTGAGCCGTCGGTAGCCCATACGTAGCTTAGAGTGATCATATTATAGCTTCTAAACGTAAAAAGAAACAAAAACCTTACCAACGTTCGAAAACCTCGCGGTTGGCCTAACAAAGACTATAAAGCTAATGGAAAGAGGAATTCGTGCGGTGACTTAACGTTTTCAGCCACCCGATTAAACTAGATGAAAAGTGTTTTCTGGTATGAAAGTGAGTTCTTAACCCTTTCATTACGGCGCAAGTAGACGCAGAAAAAAGCGCGCAGCCCAGAACTAGCAGTAGTATAGTAATATCTATCGCACCAGGGAACTCCAGCATCTCCTGCAGCGATCCAGGTAACCTCGCACAGCTCACAATAAAGCGCGATAACCGTGGACTTTCTACCGGCGCTTCTCGAGCCGCTCCACGACTTTTTTTAGACAAGGCTATAGGTAGGGTAGGGATCTACTTGTGTAGCAGATAGAGGTTTGCGGGTCCCGATAATTCCCGGATCCCGATGGTCGGTGCGGGACGATGCCGATTGAGTCGGGACGGGATCCTGAAAATTTCGGGATTCCCGAACATCCTCGGGAATCCCGATCATTCTCAGGAATCCCGAAAGTTTCAAGATCCCGTCCCGATCCCGAAAATCATTCCCGTCCCGTCCCGGTCCCGCACACTTCTAGTGGCAGGCCATCACTAGAGACGAGCCGTACTTGCCTAACAATGAAGCTAAAGGAGTTTGAACGTTGGACCAATTGTTCCTCCGAACCAGCATCACTTCCAGGCAGCCCAGTACTACCAAATTCGTCGTACTTTATCGCCGAGTGAGAAATTCTTCTACACCGAGGAGCATAACTGTAACACCACCGCTATTTTTTGACTATTTCTGGAAGGCAAAAAATCGATTATGAGGTGAAAGGGTATGATGAATAATGAACATCAAAGAAGTTTTATTGTAATTTTCCGTCGATACAAACAAACATTAACGTAAACTGATTTTTTTAGACTGCTTTCATTAGAGATACAATTATATGTGTTAATTAGGAAATGCGATTTGGCACAGTCTCAATGAGCTCTTGAAATGTTTCCTCGTGGATATCATTGCTGGCCGTAATTATCGCATTTTTTATTGATTATTTATTATCACAATTATTTATTTATAGTGCCAGGTTGCAAATCAGTCCTTATTACATTTGTCTGTTAGATTTGATCTTAACTCTTTCATTAGTATTTAACAAGTTTGTTCTTTTCACCTTACATTATAATGTACTCAGGTAATTGACATTACTTTAATACTATAATCACTCATCGTAAGCCTTTGGTTTATCTCGATATCTACCTCTATATTTATTATTACTGTTATTCTTTGCATTGCATTTTACATGCAAATTATTTTTCAATAAAGAGTTTCTATCTATTTTTAATTGTATTAATTCCACGCATACTTTATTCTTGCCTTCAGGGCGAGGCCGAGGTTTTCTTCATGAGGAATCTGCTTAGCGTCATCCTGCAGAAACTGTCGATGTCCTGTATAAACCTTCCTTAGAATTATGCTCCAGACGTTTTCCATTGGATTTTGATCTGAACACGCTGACCATTCGATAACATTAATCCCGTTTGTCTGAAACCATGCCATCGTTCTACGACTGGCATCTATGACCGCGTTATCTTGTTCACTTCACAGTGTTATTTTCGTTAAAAAATAGCAAGAAATTATTTTGCACTATGCTGACGTATTCTACAATGTTCATCCATTTTGAAGGGAATATCAATTTCAACATACCATTTATGCAAAATGTATTCCAAACTATCACACTACCACCGCCTTTCTTTTTGAAAAGGAACGCGGTTCTTTTCTCAAATTTCGCCAGTAGAAATTGTATCCGTCCATCCAGATTGAATTCTTTTTCGTCCGAAAATATTGTCTAATTATCAATAAAAGAAGTTGAAGTTACCTGAATTTAAAACAGTTCGACGTCTAGAATTAACTTACGCATTTCCAATCTCGATGCGTGTTTGCTCGAGCGTACTCGAGTCTTGCAAGTTTATGGCGTGGTAAAAGTTTAGGTGCCGTCTTCAATTTTTGCCTTACGATGTTACAATTTTCCATTAGAACTCTGCGTATAGTCCATCGAGAGACATTGAGATTTAAAACATTTTTAACACGTTGAATGCCACGGGGGTCACCGGTGACCGGCACTCAACTTGGCAGTGACGCCATGGGAGCCACCGGTGACCGGCGCGTCCAGATTGATAGAAATATATATAATGTAAACAAATGACAATACTTATAATTTTTTATTATTATCATCGTTGATGTCACCGGCGACCCCCGTCGCAATCAACATGTCAAACATTGTTATACACTGTAACTTACCTATTGCAGATAGTATAATATTCCAACATTATGTATTGCATAATAGAAAATTCATCGTGGCATCACGGACAATCCTTGTAAAATTGCCGTGGCATTTAACGTGTTAAATTTATCGCAGCTTATTAACGAATGCTGGCTGTTTTACAATTATCCGTTCGGTGTGAGGACTTTTTTTCCTCGGTCCACCTTTTTTATTTTCACCATAATTAGCTGGGTCGCTTAAAAAATTCAAAATAACTTTATGCGATCATCCCAATCTTCTAGCAATTTCCCGTACGTCTTCTTCCTCTCAGTACGCTAACGTACCAATATATGATTTTTATAAATGAAATTAACGCTGCGATTTGTAAATACATTTGTCATTTGTAACGCGTTTCATGAGGTTACACAGATCAGGTTACAAATCTAAACTTAGACTTCATTAAACTTTATTGAAAAGATAAATCTTAAACTTTATTGAACTTAGCATAGTAACGATGCTACTATAGTAATGTCTTAAGTAGGAGCAAATTCGTAGATATGTACATGAAAGTTATTATTTATCGTACCCTTTCACCTCATATAATCGACCTTTATGCATTCCCATCCAGAAGTTCGAAGTACTCAAAAATAGGAGTGGTGCTATAGTTATGCTCCTCACTGTATGTAAATCTCTAGCAACGATGTAACATATATCTGAAACCAACTTTTTAAACAGCACGACGGTTCATTGTGCTTGTCAGCAAGGAAGATAATGCTACGTCTATTCTTAATTTCGAACTAGCAATGAGTCACCTGTAAATCCGTCGTGTTTGCAAGTTTATTATAGTATATTTTATATTCTACTGGGTCGTTCGGAAAATTGTTCTGTTTCCCAAAAAAATTTCGTTTTGTCAAGGTTTTAAAACAGCAATCGATTCAGTACTCTGTTAATAAAAGACCGGATGTCTACGAGCACGAGATTTCAAAGCCACCAGAAAAATGGCAGGAAGTTATTTTTTACTCCAACATTAAGAAATCGTCTTCCATTTTCTCCTGAAAGAACGAAACAGCTTTCTAAACGACCCAACATAGTTTTGTGCTATACTTATTATAGTATATTTTTAATATTAGAATGTTACAAACATTTATATCACTCTCTAAAAATGACAAGTTCCCTGCAACAATTGTACCTGCAGTGATTATTTTTACAGATTCTGCAACTTTACGTGTTGTCAAACCTTTGCAGTAGAATTACAGCCTTGAATAGCTACTAGAAATAATGATAACACATCTCGAGTATCCTAGACAAAAAGAAAAGTTTAGATTCCGGTGTTGAAATTGTTCTCCCTGCAAAGTGTGCATCTATTGGGGTAGGAGAAAACAGAACGGTCAAGTTCAGCGCGCAAGAAATTCTGTGAAATTTTGTTAATTTTCAATTTCCTTACGCGTTCTTAAAATAATCAGTAACATTTCATGCGACCAATAAAATCTGTTTTCATTTAAACACAATACGAGCAGATCGTTGTTCCTTCCTCACCGTTCTGTTTCGCGCGCAACTTATGATGCGAGCTATCCATTCGAGCCGAAGAGAAAAATAATATTTTCCGCCGGCAGATCGTAACAAGATAATCGATTAATCTCGTTCGCAGCGTTGACAGAGCAGAGCTTGTTACTTTCATTCGTCAAAAAGTAATTCAGGGTGGACGGCCGTAGTCGTGGGACAATATTCGTCGACAAACAGGGCTTCCTAGTTATTTTTCAATCCGTGAATCGAATGTAACCAATTCCGGTAGAACGGCTCAATTCCTCTTACTTCGACGCCGACGTGCGCCGATTATTGGATCTGTGAAGGCTGGCTGCTCTAACTGCGGAAATTGCATCGTACTCGCGAAACAGCTGCGTTTGGAACAGTTGCCCTTGGTCGGCTATAAACTCGACGCGGTATAATTTTCTTTCGCGCGGATCCACGACCACGCACCGATGACTTACCTCGGGACAACCATTTCGTTGTAACGTGTCGGGACTGACAAGGGAAATCGTTCGAAATCGAACCGCGAATGAGCTACGATTTCTACAGGGTATTCTTGCAAGCTGAACGTCTGGTACTTAATTGTAACGTCCAGGTATTGGCCCATCCTTTTACATCTGGATATCACCGGATTCTAGATAGTTCGCCGTGCCACTCGACCCCGATGAGTATTCACACCAAACGTACCACTGCAGGTCAAATGACCGATTTCACATATTTTATTCTAAATATACTGAAATTATAAAGTTGCTTCCATTGGAAACTGTTGCATATACTCTTTCATTCGGGCCCACGTTATTACACAAATTGAGAGAAATTTAAATAAAATCAATTTGATAATTTCTAGATGCAAGGCTCTTTTCGACCTCGGTACGTTTAATGTTAACTTCCCTTATCTATGGGCTTCATTCATAACTCCACACTGCAAACAATCCGGAGGTCCTTAGGTTTTCAAAGGATTTACCTTTAGAGGTGATATTTCTTCGATTCCCAGCTCGAACACGAGGAATTTTAAGTGTCGAGGAATCTTCCTGGCCTAGCCTATCCATTTTCTCCATCGCAGCGTTATTCTCTTATCGTTGCATCGCAATCTGTTGCCAAGTATATCGCGGTTAAGATTTCAGAAATCTGTGAAGAGTCCGGCATGTAGACGGCCTCGTAGAACGTTGAAAACCCAGGGGTTCCAACTGGAGAACCACGAAGGACACGATTTTCCGAGCACAAAGCATCGAAATTTCCGAAAAGGAACTCTCCCCGGGAGACTACAGTAAACTCTCCCCAACTGTCCCTCAGCTTGTAAACAAAAATGGACAATTAGGGAAGACGAGATACGATTATTCGAGCCTCGTGGCTCGTCTTTCTAGTTACCTCAACAACTATAAAAGCCTGGAGATCTCCAGTCAGATGTGAAACGAAGCAAGAATCCTGCTAATGATCGAGTGATCGAATATCGGAACAAAGAGGGGCACTTGGTCGCGCAGAAATCAAGAGAAGCGAGTACCTTGGAAGCAAGACAGCTCAGGAGAGGTTTGCAACAAAGGGAGTTCAATACGGGAACAGAACGAAAGAGGAAGGGGGGCTGCAAATGGAGGAGGGAAGCGGAGAGGACTCAAGACAAAGGGAGAACAAGACAAGGCGATAGAAGATGGACGAAGATGGTGGAGCAAGAGGGAGAGAGGCCCAAATAGGAGGATAATGTAAAAGCTCATGAGCCTATTGTACGATACGCGGAGCTACGGCATCTAACCGCGTGCGCGTACGTACACGCAGGCTGCTTTATTGTCAAGTGCATTCCGCTTACGACTTTCGGGCGACAAAGGGACGACACGGCGAATGCAAGCTACGGCGCGGCTGCCAAAAAGCTGATGACACGGCGATACGCAGGCAGCCGACACCCGCGCAATCTCACGCTCTCGTCGCGCCGCGTCTCGTTAGAGGATGCGTCTTCTGATTCGTGGTCCGCGCGCGGGAAAACGAACTCACCCACACCCGAAGCACAATTTCGACGATCGTTCTGTGCCGGATGCTTTCTACGCTCGTCTCGAGGCTAATTACTCTTATCCCACGACTACGGTGACGGACGGAACGTCCGTATACGAGGTCTGCCCGGAAAGTATTCTTCTCTGTGCTATATCAGACGAAAGGGTTAATCTTCCTCAATAGTCACCACGTCCACTTCAATGTGCTACCTTCGAGATACTACAATCTTCTTCCAGCGAATCTCCCACTTGCGGAAGCACTTTTGAAATTCGTCTGTCGGAATTGCCAACAGCTGCCGCACAGTGATTTGAGCAATGGAAAAAATCGAATTTACAATATTTTTTATACTTTTTATTACATAATCGTAATCTAGAGTCTTTATTTATACGTAAACATTTGAAGAAATACAGAAAAGGAAGCCTCAACAGCCAGGAAACACGTTAGTATGGACAGCGATCTACTTGCTTCTGCTTCCTCAAGCATTTGTCTGTTATGTTTCCGTGTTTTTTACATTTATTTATTCAAAGTGCATGGCAATAAATATAAATATGAATAAATTATTGCATTGAAGTTGTTCAACACTTGTTATTTTCATTTTTAAATGGTATTTATTGTCTATTTAGTTTTATTGTCTCCAAGTTACACATCCTTCGAGGACCTAATGTGATGTCTGAGTTTTGCAAATATTTTCGTATATAATTTCTTATTATTTATTGACCAGTTACATTCAAATATTTGTTACTCGTTTATGTACTACGCTAAAATATGTGTTGATATATTACGTTGACATATGTATTACATATTTGTATATCATCTGTTACATAACCTAGAAATAACAGATTTTTATGCATCGTGTCTACATATGTATATAGGGGAAAGTTAAATCGTACTCCATTTAAAATTCGTTTAAAATTGAACTTTTGCGGCAATTAGCGACATCTTTTGAAAGCTCAATCAATCACAATAGTTCTTAACATTTTTTGATGCGCAAGAACGCATTTCTGTGCTATCCCGCCAATTTCTATAAAATAGATAAGACCAATGCAAAATTTTAGCAATGTTAAATACGCATTATCTATCTTAGTAATAGTACAATCGTATTTATTTTTATGCTAATATTAGCTTAGACTGCGCGTAATACATCTGAGAATTCTAAAAGCATAATAAAATCTATTTTTAGAAAAATAGTTTTAAAAGATTAAATAGTTTAAAAGATTTGTTTATTTAAAAGGAAAACAAAATCATTGCAATTTTTTGACATGACTATATATTATTTATGTACAGATCGATTTATCTTTGCATTCTCCTTAAAAAGTTATTAAGGTACTTAGGTTAAAGATTAATTAGATTAGAAAATTTGATTTTTGTTCCGAGCGCCCATAAGATCGAATTCTCTATGCCGCGTCGCGGTTTTTCAGACGTCTTCCACTGCGACAATCAGTGTTTTGCCTCAGGGTCAGAGGCATAGATTCATGATTCGTCAGCTTTAATTACCTTGTTGAGCATATTAGGACTATTTCTGATCAATTTCAAAATGGTTTTCAGTCACTTCCATTCTTCTGATCCTCTGTCAGCAATCGTGGAATGAATTTCGCAACGCATACGCAAATCTTTGGTTAATATTTCCGAAATAGTAGTTCCTTGGAATTCGATGCTTGTTCCATCTCCCGCACTATCAAACGACGATTCTCTTTCCATTGTATCTGAAACGCGATCAACATTTTCGCATGTCCTGTTACAGGCTTACGAGCACGCGGATTGCTTTCCACTAAAATACGACTGTCTTTAACACGTTACGCGCCAACAATCGACCACCAAAATTTTCACAATATCAAAGCAATTTAATTAATTAAAGTGAAATTAGAAAGTTAAAATCGATCATAGGGGATGGAATTAGAACTCTTCCGCATCCGAAATGTCCTAGTCAAATTTAGTTTGTTCGGATATATTAAAATGAAAATGAATTTTCAAAATTGTTTAAAAGTAGCGTCACCCATATTTTGGTGACGTGGCCCTGAACGTGTTAAACCGTCTAAACCTCTCCGAAACTTGTGGCCTACTCATAGATTGAATGCCATAAACTTTCCGAATCGTATCAATTGTTTCAACTCAAAAGCGATGGCTTTTAGCAACAGTTGTTGCAAATTATTTGCTCTACGCGTTCGATCATTAGAGGGTCACTTTTCGACAGACTTCGTACGCACGCCG
>CM052147.1:897758-909298 GCA_028455555.1 Augochlorella aurata
TATTTGATGATGTCCAGGCTTCATTGATTGTTTTTGATTCGGCGGGGGCTGGGGAGCCGGTTACTGTGGGCCAGCGCCGGTTGCTGTGCCTTTGGTTTTTTGACGGATGTAAGGCACTTTATATTTGTAGGATAAGGCTTGTTACGTTTCTTTTTATGTCAGCTTTTATTTATATTTATTTATATCAGCTTTTATTTATATGTATTTATATCAATTTTTATTTATATTTATCTCTATCAGTTTTTATTTATATTTATTTATATTTATATTTATTTATATGCATTCTATTTACATTTATTTACATCAGTTTTTATTTATATTTATTTATATCAGCTTTTATTTATATGTATTTATATCAATTTTTATTTATATTTATCTGTATCAGTTTTTATTTATATTTATCTCTATCAGTTTTTATTCATATTTATATTTATTTATATGCATTCTATTTACATTTATTGACATCAGTTTTTATTTATATTTATTTATATCTATTTTACTCATTATGTATTTTATTTGCGTTTATTTATATATATTCATATTTATATTCATTTATTATAGGTATAAATGAATATAACGTATAATATAGGTTATTCGGAGCTGTAATAAAATCATTGTTACAACCATCGTCATTCTTAAGCTCCTCCAATATTTCTGTTATTTGAAATTGCAACTACCCCATTTTTTCAGCAATGCATAAAATCCGCAGTCTCGTATTCAGGTCGTTTACAGGTAGACAACAAATGAAACGCATTACCAACTCGAATCCATAGAAACTAAAGGCTGTCATAAACACGTATAATAGTCCGACTATAATCTCCACCCTTAAGATCCTTATCTCAATCCCTTACGAGCTTCACACTAAATTTCCCAACACCATAATCATCCAAGCCTAAACCCAACCGCGACAATTAACCCTTTGCCGGTTGTTTACGAACTCTCAGCCACCAAAGCTATTTATTTATTCTCCTTACTTATTATTTTAGCCGGTTACATTTTGTTGCATTTTGTATTTACTTGTTTATATTTATTCTACTGCAATCCTTACCCTATTTTACTATTTATTATATTTGGCTATTATATATTATACTAATATTATATATTAGCTGTTATTTATTATATTTATTGTATTTGTAATATATTTATTTATTACATGTATTATTTATATATATATAGATATTTTTTAGATTCTATTTATCTATTTATTTACTATACATTGCTCAGCCTATGCGAAGGGTCGAACCCATCGGTAATCATACCGACCCCAAAAAAAGCCCTCAATTGCACGACGAATTAGACCATCGCTCGATAAATCCGTCATTCGAGGAACCCCAACCCGAGAAGTCAGAAAATTACCCCTAACAACAGGAAATATCAGCTTCTATCCTTCCCCGGTTCGGAAATGATTGCAGCGCGGGCCTAGAGCCGCCCGCAACAAAAACCACCCCCGCCCCTAATAATCACGAAGTCGATCCGATTATCCGGTGAAACGGCAATCACAATCCGGGCCTGTGAATCCGGCTGATAGACTGTTTGGACACCTCGGAACGCGTGAACCGTAATCACGGCATTGTCGGTAGGAAATTTGGTCGGCGGGGCACAAGGGATGGCCCCGGCCGGCGGGTCTAAAAGGATTCGAGCGAGCTTGGTTTCACCTTGAACGGGAAACCAGAATTCCAGCTGATGGGCTGCCGGGCGTACCTGAACCGTTAATGATCGGAGCTCGCTCGCGTACCTGTCTCTCTCTCTCTCTCGAGAAGGAGGAGCCCCAAAAAACGGCCGGACATTGTTTCCCCCGTGGGGCGAGCAACCTCAAGGGTTGCTGAACGACAATAAACCGTACAATGGACGCGCGCGGGCCGTGCCGGGCCTCGGCCCGCCATTCAACCGAGAAGGGACCTCCGACTTACCGCCGGATTTACTGCGTGGATTTATAACACGACGCGACTGCCTCTTAGCGATGCGCCTTCCGATCAGCTGAAGGGTGTCCCGCTGTGACCTACGATCTACCTGCGGCTGAGGAGCCTTTCGGAGGAACAGTGTAGTCGTTGCTCCTCGGGCCTCTTCGGGAAAATAATTAAGCGCGATTCGGCTCTGCTGTTTCTCGCTTTTCTATGCTCGCCGGGGACTGTAAAAGCGAGTCTCTGGAATAACCGTGTCGGCTAATTGTTCTGTTTTGTTTAGAGGGCGCAATTTGGGGGACTTGAATACGAGGGTGAAAATACTGGGAAATATAGGGTGTTCTGAAATTTCTAGCAATCTGGAAATAAGATTCTTGCGTATTAAAATGTATGCTAAAATTTATATTAAAATGTATGTTAAAAATGTGTGTTAAAATTTATACTGAAAATGTATATTAAATATTTATATTAAAATTGATATTGAAATTGGCATTAATATTAAAATTGATATTCCAATCTACAGTAATATTAAAATTGATATTGCAATTGACATTAATATTAAAATTGATATTCCAATTGACAGTAATATTAAAATTGATATTGCAATTAACATTAATATTAAAATTGATATTGCAATTGACATCAATATTAAAATTGATATTGCAATTGACATCAATATTAAAATTGATATTACAATTTACATTAATATTAAAATTGATATTGCAATTGACATTAATATTAAAATTGATATTCCAATTGACATAATTGATATTCCAATTGACAGTAGTATTAAAATTGATATTGCAATTGACATAAACATTAAAATTGATATTGCAATTGACATCAACATTAAAATTGATATTGCAATTGACATCAACATTAAAATTGATATTGCAATTGACATTAATATTAAAATTAATATTAAAATAAATTGAAGATCGATAACAATTTAGGAATTGAATAATGAATTGAACAGTAGTTTTTATTTCACTAATTGAATAATGTGACTGTGGGAGGACGATCGGCTGTTTCGTAGATAATAATGGCAAGGATGCCGCGGCACAATACGGTTTTAAATAGCCACACCCTTTCAACGATCTTCCGTAACTAAATCTATGAAATACTGGCGCTTATCGTGCACCGTGTTGATAAGTATTTCCGCTGGCCATTGATAAAGGAGCGCTCGCTACGAGATTCTAGCGGCGCTGTTTGTAAAAATGGGGGCTTTCATTGCGACTGTGCGACGACTCGGTTCTATCGTTTATCGGTTATCTAACGGTGCCTTTTCCGGAATGTTCGAATTACACTTGCCTGACGTTTCTTGTCAATTAATTTATAACTTGAAATTTTATGCTGGCGGAAGCGCTGTATTAACGCTGTATAACAATATAGCGCTGTATAACAATATATTGTAGCGTATATGTATATGTACTTATCATTATTACACTATTATTTATATATAATATAAATAATAGTTTTTTTAATAACTTTCTGGACTTATTTGTTATAGTATGAAATTATGTTGAAAAGAAATTCGACAGTATATTTTAATCGATGGATACAGATTGCTTTAAGAAAGATCAAATTTTGTAAATATTTATTAGGGTCGATACTGGTTTAACATTCTATATAATTATTTTTGCGTTATTCTACAATGTTTTATGTGTAATTTAAAGAAAGTTTCATCGCTCTATCTCAATTCACTGCAAAGATCTATTATTTTATCACAGAGACGATAGTCGCCAAAGTATCGCCAGAAGTGATCCGAGACATTCTTGAGAAAGGTCAACTTCCACAAATATTTTCAAGGTTGAAACTTGTACGACATATTATCTCTTTATTTTTTCCATACGCTACAATGTTCCAGCTTCATTTTAAAAAAGGTTCCAGCTCTTTACCTCAATCCTTTACAAAGATCCATAATTTTATAACAAATCTAATAAACCGCTGCAACTATGTCTTCAACGAACTGGCACCCTCCTAAGAAACGTCAGCTTCCATAAATATTTCCAAGGTGAAAACCTCAACTGCGTATTATCTCTTTATTTTTCCCATATACTCCAATGTTCCAGCTTCATTTTAAAAAAGGTTCCACCTCTTTACCTTAATCCTTTACAAAGATCCATAATTTTACAACAAGTCCAAAAAATCGCTACAATTGCCTCCGACGATACCCTCCTACCAAAGGTCAACTCCCACAAATATTCCCAAGGTCGCACTCCCCCTCCACCTTACCTCCCTATTTTCCGCCTATTCTGCAACATTTCAGCATCGATTTAAAAATAGTCCCACGTCCCTAGCTCAAAGTTTCGCAATTTCCCCGCGAGATTGGCTAAACGTTCCCATCGCCGCGGAAATAGTCGGCGATGCTCGATCGCGCGTAATTAGCGACGCTCGAGGTTCCCTTACACAATCTTTATTACGCATAGTTAGCTAGCCACGAGGCTGTGCCATACGTGCAATGGTAATCAGCGGGCGCCGGCGCCAATAATTGTCCGGTTTTGCCCTCTCTATCGCGTTCGCATAAATCATTATATCTCACCCTCGATCGGGCTCTTTTTTTTTCTTTCTTTCCTCGTATCGATGCGCGATGGCCGGGCTTCGTTGATAACGAGCCGGAGCCGAGACTTCTCGTGGGAAACAAAGAGTCCGATACGCGTAATGAATGGGCTGTTGATGTTTCTACGAGCGGAGTATAGCTTCAGCCATGCCGGAATCTGTCGTGGTAATTATTTAGAGGAATGTATCGCCGTATTCCTCTCGGCGATGCTAAAACTATTTGCTTCTCGTGGAAAATAATCGACGGACTGTGCGGTGCGGTCTCGAGAAACTGTCTTCGAATCGTCAAGCGAAGACGCCGAGAATAAAATTAATTGCAGATTTAAGTACATTTATTTTAATGTACTTATTTATTTATGTAAATGGAATCGTTTTTGTTGACGATTTAGCCGAAAATATCAGCGACTTTCTAACATCAGAATTGCGACTGAGAGTTTGAAATGAGAATTTAAAATAATTGTATAATAGATACTTATGTGTAATAATTTTATAATAAATATTCGTCAAGAATAATTATATAATAGATATTTATCTAGAATAATTGTATAATAGATATTTATCTGCAATAATTTTATAATAAATATTTGTCTACAATAATTATATAATAGATATTTATCTAGAATAAATGTATAATAGATATTTATCTGTAACAATTGTATAATAGATATTTATCTCTCATAATTTTATAATAAATACTCGTCTACAATAATTATATAATAGATATTTATCTACAACAATTATATAATAAATATTCATCTAAAACAATTACTCTCATTACCGAATTAATTCCTCCACAAACCAATTAAATCATTTTTTATTCCGCAGAATATTCACTGAACAATGCCAGATAAAAATTTATTAATCTCGTCCTCCCTCCGCCATCCGAATAAAACATTATTATCCACCTCTGACACAGAGTAACAATAACAGAAAATTGAGCAAACATTCCTCTAAATTGTCAAAAAGAAACGAACAATGGCCGCGCAATCGAAGCTAGTCGAAACACCGTGACAACAATCGATCACCAAAATTTTCCCAAAATCAAAGCAATTTAATTAATTAAAGCGAAATTAGAAAGTTAAAATTGATCATAAGGGATGACATTAGAACCCTTTCGTATCCGAAGCATCCTAGTCAAATTCAGTTAGTCCGGATATATTAAAATGAAAATAAATTTCCAAAATTGTTTAAAAACTAGCGTCACCCATATTTGGCTGACGTAGCGCTGAACGTGTTAAAAGCGGAGCGACGGGTCCCCCGATCGCAACAAGAGTTAATTAATCAGGAAACGGCAGGTCGATCTACCTGCGAGCGACCAGCAGACACCGCGAAGCTCGAGCCCCGCGCTCTGCCATACTGTTTGGATTTCACATTCCTGACGGTGGCACAAGTGTTCTTCATGCAAGGCGTGTCCCCCGCGTGTCACCGACGAATCCACGTCTCTTCCGTTCGACGAAACAACCGAAAATCTCGTTTATCTTCTACGTGGGCCGCTGCCGTTCTCCGCCGCTACTGCCCGTGGATTCGGTATACAATGTATAATACATAGTAGCGCGGAGCTACGCAGCCGTTCGTCGACGAAAGAATTTGTTTTTCTCGGTGAGAACGACGGTGCTTTGCATATTTTCTTGTTTCCAATGCTATGGTGTGAATGATTAATTCGGAGCTCTGCAGATGTTGTACTTTTGTTAGTTGTAATTGCTTCAGTTTCCAGGGAAATGGAGTTGTAAATATTAAGATTAAAGTTTGCTTAGAAAATTTGTAGATTTTTCGTCGGGATTTTAGATCGATTGTTTGATAAATGAGCAGGTGATAATAGTTTGTAAGTCTGCAAGTAGTATATTTAGTATACTAGTTAGTATATTTTGGGCAGATTGTATATTTAATTTAGTTTGATTTGGAAGGAGATATATATTTTATTTGTGTAGAGCGAGTAATATTTAGTGGATATTTATGAATATATATAATATTTATTTTCTTTTTAATTATAACAATAATTAATTTCCTTTGTCAACTTTACAAAATCCTAAATAGAATAATGATCCCAATAAACACTATTATATCATTATTATAACAATATCTCCATATGCAACTTGGTTATAAAAATAACATTATCATTTACTACGTTATAAATATATTAAATAATTAATCATTACTAAAAATTCCCAATTTTTATTGCTTTTATAAATTTATTTTTGCTATCTAAAATTATAATAATACGTGAATTGAATAAATAGATACCGTTGCAATAAAAATATCCCCAATCCATTTATTCTATTTATTATATAAAATTCTAGAAAAATGTCTCCCGAGCATAATCCTCATAAAAAAGGAGAGCATATATTTATGATGGTGCAAATTAAAACAATTCTGTTTAAAGGATATATTATATATAAATAGTTATTTATAGTTAATTATATATTACTTATAGTAGTTATTATATATATTATATATTATATATAAACAAAGGGTATATTATATATTATATATAAATAAAGGATATATTATATAAATATATTATATATATAAATAAATATTTTCCGCCAGGAGCCTAAACGAGCAGGTGCAACTAATTCGACACAGACCTTTCCATTGCACCTTCCCCAGGTCATCCGCTCGGTTTACACGACTTGCCGCGAATAACAGCAGAGATTCTTGCCATTAGAGGAACGAGAAGCGTATTCGTCCTTATTGGCTACGTATCTGTCGCTGTTAGGCCTGCCCTATGCGAAAGGCACTGTCGAAGGTAACCGCTATAAGAAGCATGTAAATAAACATAGAGAGATCATCAGTTCGGCGACAAAGCGCGGAGCATCGAAAGGACATTGACGTCGCCTAATGCTGTTGATAGTCGGTCGGTGCTGGCGGGAGAGGCGTGCTTTCAGTGAAACCTGCGCAGTGATTTATGAGAAGTTAATAAGTGGCACGCGATTGAGCCTGAGTACTAGAACTACAGTTATCCGGAAGTGATTCGGAGGCTTGTGGAATTCTATTGTGCAGGTCTCGGAATCGGTTAAAGCGTGATCGCTCTAATAACGATTACTATAGATTGAAGATGCGTTGCGATAGAATTCTATCGAATTAAGAAACTGGATCAAATCAAATTGGATTAATTTTGTGGACCGAGTATAATTGCACTGAATGGAATTAAAAAATTGCTGGCTATTTAATTTGGTTTTTAGGAAATGGTATTGGTAGAAGTATATTAGATACAGAAATTGTTAGTAATAAAGTTGGATTAAATATATAAAACGATTTTAAGTATGTTGGAATGAATTGAAAAATTGCTGGCAATTTTAGATTTTTACAAAGGGATATTGACAAAAGTATATTATTAAATCTAGAAATTGCTAGCAATAAAATTAGATTAAAGTAACCCTGTAAAATTAACTATACTCCAGAAATTGTTAGCAATTTATTTGGATTTTTACAAAATTGTATTGAATCTGGAAATTGTTAGCAATAAAATTAGAATAAATTTATAAACTGATTCTAACGACGCTGGAATAAATTAAAAAATTGCCAGCAATAAATTTAGATTTTTACAAAACGATATTGACAAAAGTATATTATTAAATCTAGAAATTGTTAGTAATAAAATTAAAGATTAAAGGATCTAGTAACCCTGTAAAATTAACTAAAATCCAGAAATTGTTAGCAATAAAAATTGAGCCAAATTGTAAAAATGCTGCTAACAAAGCCAGATTAAATAATCGAATCGCAACAAAAACGTGACTAAACTATTCGACAGAACGAAGTTCACGTTCTAATCGCAATCGGCCGGGATTATTGCAAACGACGGTATTTAAAAATTTAAAGATCCGCGATTTAAAGGCGGTGCGCAAAACGTATCTCGGATCACGGTTTTTAAACCGCGGAAGTTTACGTTCCGAACCGCGGTCGAAGGTTCTGATATTCGACCGCTCCTTGCTTTGCCGTATAAACATGCCATTTTTCTCCCCATATTTGGAAGATTAGATTTCCGATGCGCATGCATCGGGTTCGCCCTCGTCCATAGTAAACGACGGAGCGTTTGTCTCTATCTCGCGTTGCATCGCGCGTGCAAACAGCGACTTCGAGGGAAATGCCTGGTAAAAATGGTTCATGGCGTCGAGCGATTTTTCAAGGCGAACGATAAATTGTATAAACAGATTAGCATGAAAACAGGGTGTTTCATAATACCTAGTCTTGTGCCGTGCGGTTTCCTGATCTCGAGAGAAATGTCGTAATAAATTTGAATTTTATTTTATCGAATTAAAATTGAAAGGTCGAATTATGCGAAATCAATTACTTTTTTAATATTCTTGTGTTAAGTAGTGTAAACAAGTAGTTGCATATTTGAACACAGTGTTCGATTTTATATCGTTTTATTGCTTTTGCTTTAATTTTTGATGATTTATTTAATGGTAGATTTCGATTTTTAAAAATCGAAGATTAATAGCGATAATTTCTTTATGAAAACTGTTGTATAGTGATAAGAATTTTGTCCATAATTCGACAGATTGTATTATCTTATATTATAGTTTACTATACTATATTGTACTATAATATATTATTTTATGTTATATGTAATTATAATACCAGTATATCATATTGTACTATACTATACTGTATTATACTATATATTATACTATACTATACTATATTATGCTATATATTATACTATATATAATTATAATACCATTATATTATATACCATAGTATATTATACTATACTGTACTGTACCATAGTATATTATACTATACTGTACTGTACCATACTATATTATACTATATTATATTATATACCGTATAATTATAACACCATTATATTATATACCATATTATATTATACTATACTGTACTGTACCATACTATATTATACTATACTGTACTGTACCATACTTTACTATACTATATTGTACCGTATCGTATTTTATTTGATGATGTTCTGTTTTTGTCAATAATGATATAATATAATTATAATAGAATAGAACAGAATACAATACAATACCATACGATACAATATAGTATAGTATAGTATAATATCATTTCCTTCGAAACAACAATGCCAACAGAACCCATTAAGTTACAACAATTCTACAAACTGTTAACTATCAGCTACTAACTATTTATCTCCGTAGTTCGATACAAGAATTACGATCCAGATCGCACGGATGAACTATCACGGTGCAAAGTGCGACCGAACGGAAGGAAAAACTATCCCGGCGCGATGCCTGATTTTTTCACAGCCCGCAGAGGTCGGGAATCAATAGATACCGCGCCCGCATATTAGCAAACGCATCGGACTTTTAAGTCGATCAAACGATAGACGCGTTCCGGAGCGGGCATAGTCAAGCGTATCTTATCGGATCTATTAATAATGCACGCTTCATAAGCCTTAACGATCCCAGCTAGTGTCCGCATACTCAATTTTCTTTGTTTGGTCGCGCGAGCCACCCGATACTCTACCATTCCGCGCACGCCGTGTAACAACATTATGGCTCGCGATGATTTAATGAATAACTCGCAGCTACAACTATCGGCGAATAAATTCGTGGAGCTTTTGTTTTTCATTAACCTATTAACCCTTCGCGGTCGTGCTAGGTTTATGCAAAGGTGGCGCGGGGAATTCGTTTTCGTTGGACGGGTAGAAGATTAACCCTTTGATTTGTAGAATACCTTGTTAGGCTCGTTATGAATATTTGGAACAGTGAAAATTTAAATAAAATTCTGCTTTTAATAAATGCTCTTAAACATTGGTGTAGGGGCTGTCGAACAGAAAATATTAATTATCGACAGCAGAGATAAATATAAATTATTATTAAAGTTTAGATATATATGACAGAATAATATGTTTCAGTTTTATGTAAAAATAAAGATAAATAAATAGGTTATATTATATTATATATATAATATATTATATTGAGTAGGAAAAACGATATTTATTAATCGCTTTTCTAATTTAAATATATATATAACACAATAATATATTTCAATTTTATATAATAATAATAAATGAAGTGTCCACCTCACAGAATTAGGGGAGCCATAATATGCACCCCTTCCTTACCAAAAAATAAACATAATTACAACTAGCCTCAAAGTTATTCCTTGTACCCCGAATCTCAATAAATATAACAAAGCAACAATGTATAATAACAATATATATATTAAAAAGAACTAAAAATGCGCCGAAAAGCTTTCATCCCCCTCATTAGCCAACTCAGCGAACTCCGTCTCGTAACTATAGAATCTCCGCAGCAATTGGAACCGCGCCGTGGAAAATCGATTTTCGGAAGTCCGTGAATGGGATTCTCCATAACCTGCCCGCATCGGCGACCCCGTAGCACCGTGTGCGCCGCGTTGTAAAATAGGAAGCGTCACGACGGAAGAAGAGCGATGCGGGCGCGAGATGAACAGACCGCTTCCTTTCCGAAACGGTGGGACCACGCCGCATGTTTGGACGAGGGGTGGGGGAGAGGGGGAAGAGATCACGGAGCCGTACATACTTTCGAGGGATCGCTGCAGGCTCGTTCCATCGTCCGCGGCATAATGCGGCATTTGGGGGAAATTGCGGCCGTTGATGGGGATCGCTTGATCCGCCGGGGGAAAGTTTGGTATGCAGTTATGTCGGGGCGTGTACCGGATGATTCGGGAATAAATTGCTGGTATTCGGCCTTAAGAGGGTAATATAGGGTGAGGACGGGAGGGACGGGAGGGACGGGAGGGACGGGAGATGCAGTCGTGTCAGGCTTTCGGGAAATCTAGCCGGGCTAAGTGTCAAGTTTTAACCCTTTGCACTTGGACGGAGACGCAGAGGTACGGATATAATTGTTATATTACGTTAGAGAATTGTTTCAGCTTTGTTTTAGATAATGTATCATCTTTTTATCTTAATTATTTACAGAGATCTATAATTTTATAGGAGTCTGATGAGTCGCTACTATTGTGTCGCCGATGACACCCTTCTAAGAAACGACTTCCATAAATATTTCTATGGTGAAAACTTTCACTGAGCATTGTCTCTTTATTTTTTGTATATACTATAATCTTTCAGCTTTGTTTTAAAAAAGGTTGGACGGCTTTTCCTTAATCCTT
>CM052147.1:961634-984639 GCA_028455555.1 Augochlorella aurata
TTGGTCCCGGTTGCAGCAACGGTCGCGTCAGAATCGTAAAAGAAGCAAGGCGACGTTCGATCTCGAAAAGAAGCGAGACAAACCGTATCAGTTCCATCCATTTGGAACTGGTCCGGCGTTCGGTGCTGCGTGCAACTTTGTTGCGGCGTCGGATCGGACCCCATCGACCGGTGCGTGCTGCGGAAAAGGAGCTGGCTGCAGGTACCGAGAGTGTAGAAGGTAAAGAGCATCGAGAAGAAGGAAGAGAGAGTGAGAGAGAGAGAGGCGGATTAAAATTTCACGACACTCCGTTGACCGGAGTGACAATGTATCCGCGAGAGCCTGAACACCAATTAAGACGTTACCTGTGCGGCGGCGGCGGCTGAAACTCGATAAGGCCCTCGGAATGGTCCGCGCGGCCACTTAGACGAGCCGGGCCACCGCGCCGGTGCGGGCCACGCTCTCTCGCGTTGTTGTCCCCGTCGTCCTCGTCTAGAAGGAAGGTACGAGGAGAAGTAGAGCCGTGAGGAAAGAGAGAATTGGCCACTGTGGAATGGCGGCCGATTCTCCGGTGTCACACACGCCGCCACGCCGCCCTCCCGGAGGCCGAGGACCGGGTCTCGTGTTTCGGTTTTCGGCTTTCCGAGAAACCCTCGCGGGACTCCTACTACCACCTACAGACACCTCTACCTAAGCCGCCATATTTTTCTCGCTTTCTCCTGGCCGAGCTTAGACCCCGCGGACTGACATTGTCTTCAGGGCCGACACAATGAACCACCTTTTCCAGCGGGTCTGCTAATCCAGGATCAACACAGTGGCCTCGACCGTGCTACCTCGGAAATTGGACCCAGCCTGATTGCCTCTTGTCCAGGAGAGCTTTGGGAAAGTTTCCCTGCCGAGGGAAACAAGGCTTCTTCCGGTTGTTAACGGTCTTCGGACCCTGATTTCGTTCTTCCAACGTTAACCCTTGGTTGACTAACTGGAACCGTAATTACGGGATTTAAGATGTTTATGAGCGTTCGCAGATTGCCACTGCTATTTCCGAGACACCTTTCGAAGGCACTTCTTGTAATAAATCTTGTCACTCCGTCGTTCTTAAGGTAACCAATTTATTTAATCGTCTGCGCTCAGCGCTATACCTGACGGTACCTATCGGCTATTCGGCACCAGTTGCAAAACCTGCACTTAGGAACATTTATGTTACACAGTATACCTTTGGAACCGAAGATATTGTAATGATATTCGATTTATATAAATATGCAGACATCGAGGACATTGCACACTCTGCGAACACGCGAACAAAATAATGAACAATTAGCAGGCGAACACTAAAATCTGCCGTCATTAGTGAAACAATCCAACCGCCGTTAGGCAACCGTTAGATGCTAAGAGTTAGAATTAGTTCTTCCAAGAAAAAGGCGTACGTGTCATTTCTTGCGAACTCTATTTCCTTGGAAGTCCGACTAGCGCTGTTCCATAGTCTAGTCACGGAAATCAACTGTGAAGTCGCGAAAAAGATTCGCTGATAACACGGTGTCGCAAAAAGGTTCAACCACCGGCGACGAGGATTTCTTTCCAGACATAGAGCATGGTGTATCATGCCGATCTTCCGATGGAAGATGAAAGAGAGAAGTGGAGAATAGAGAGAGAAAGGCAGAGCTCGTCTGGTGGCGCCCGCAGACAACTGTTTTTGTTCCCTTATAATTTGGCAGTACTCGATTGCCAAAGGTTCTCCCTCCTCAGACAGGATGCGCGGATGCCTTGCAAGGATCGCCGGGAATTTCGTTGCGGCATCCGCTGAGAAATTGTATCGTTTACCATTTAAGTACGACGCCCGACGTAGAATTCCGGTTCGGGAACATCGAATCGCGGAAATATTTATTGCTACGATCGCAGCGATATCTGCCGGCCGAGGTAACCGTTCGTTCAATTTGTATAATTGTTGACCCATTAAGACCCGACATTGCGTTCACGCTACATTTCACCCGCGGCTTTTTTACGAAATTAAATAATGGTGTACATAGCTTACGTTAATGTGCAAATCTTGCCTACATTTCACGAATTTAAGGATGTCATAAATCGATAAAGATTTATTGGATCCATATTGCAGAATTCGCGGCTGTAATATTTTTTATTATATTCAAGAAATATACCAGGACAATTTTGCTTAGCTCAATGTTAAGAATATTATAATCCGTGATTCTTTCATCTTCTTTTCAAGTATTGAAGGTCATCGTTATTTTCTACACATTAACTCCTATTGTTTAATATTTATAGAGGCAGATATTGTTGAATTCGCCTCGATGTGTATTAAAAAATAAGGGTTAATTTAAAAGAAATAATGATGACCTACAATTATTGAAAAAATAACCTTGAGAGAAAAGAAACACGTATCATAATATAAGTTGCCAGCAAAAGTAACGGAGATATTTCTTCACTATGCAGGATAAAACAAACACCCTGTATATTAATTAACTATTTCACTTCGGACGATTATTTCATTAGCTCCCGTTACAGTAATCTCGCGCTTTCGCATTGAATTTTGATTCCAGCGGTCCCGCGTTTATCGGAAACGGCGTCAAACGAAGCCGACGAGCATTCCGGTGGTCATTTACCGCTCCCCCTGATTCGAACGAGAATTAAAAGAAGAGGCTCGGAGAACAAGTTGAAATTTGACGATGAAAAGTTCCTGGCCGGCTTGAAAGAAAGCTGGGCTCTGTGTGTCGTGGCACGCATAACAATGTGCGGCATACCACGATTTGTGGTTCCGAGGGGATAAAAGTACGGTGCAAAACACTTCTGAGAAAAGTTTCTGGCGGTAGATCGAGCGCGTACACCGCCATTCTTTTTCTTATCGGGAACGTTTTTGTAAAATACAGGGCGCGGGACCGCTCGAACCTTCGCCTTTAACGATGTAGGCAGAAGAACACTATGTAGAAGCTATCGATTAAATTAAGTTTACGTGTATCGTAATTCCAGTTCGACCAGTTGATGGCCCTATCAAATTTGTATAATCCTACGGCGGATTCTTGTAGACCCTTTTGACAAATAACGCTCGACAACAATTCCTCATAGGATCCAACATCGTGGTGTTAAAACATCTACAACAAAGTTTAACAATTTTAACATAAAGACTCCGATGAAAATGCCTATAATATTGCTATTGGCGCCTCATATTAAACCTGTAGTGATCAGTATGATCACAGAATAGGGTTGATGGCCCTCTCAAATTTGTATAATCCTACGGCGGATTCTTGTAGATCCTTTTGACAAAAAGGAAGGATTTGGATGGTGAACTCAGGCAGCATATCAATATTTTACAGCCCGACTCATGGATATTTACATGAGGAGTGTACCAAAGAAATTGAGCACCTCTGTCCACCGAGATCACCTACTCTCCATGAATGGCACGGCTTCCACGAATAGTACAGGCCCCTAAAAAATACATTGACGTGTGACAACCGATAATAACGAGCAGTCGCGTTTTGCGAAACCGTCTAATTAAGTTTCTATCTCGTTACAGTGAAACTACTCGCTGTGTCTCATCTGCTTCGTCTATCGCAATCACCGCGGCGGCTTGTGCGCGAAGGTCAAAGCCTTCGCCGACCCTCGGCTACAAAAATGAAACGCGATCCAAGAGGATATCGCGGCTGTACTCCAATAAAATGAAAATTATGATCTGCCGCTGTGATCTCTCCGTGCAATCAAACTGCCGATTTGCACGCACTCGTTTTCAATAAATTACTCGGCCGGTATTGTACGCGAATCGCCGGGCCCGGGCCGATTCGGTTAACGTGATTAAGTGTAGGCCGTCGAGTCTTCGGGGAAAGGCTAATTATTGCAACGTTTTTCAAAGGGGAGGCTGATAACTTCTGAAATTTATAACGAAAAAATGCGCGCGCGCTCGCTTGCGCCCGGCCAGTTATGAAATTTTGAATCCTTCGGGCGCTTTATTGCATCGTTAAATGTAAATTGCAATGGCGGATCCCGAAGATTCGGAAGAAATTCGTTCGACTCGCGTTGCTCCAGGCTGCGAATGTACACTCGACACTTGATCGTATTCGATCGGTGACACCGTTGCCGTAGAACAAGAACTGGCACACGTGTACATTTTTTAAACTTAATATTACTAATTGCTAAATATTTGCATGTATAATAAACCTTTTTTTATAATACGAATACATTTTGTATAAATCATTATAACTTATTCATAAATTATATTATATAATTATTATATATAAATATATTATATTATAATAATATAATATATTATAATATAATAATACATTATATTATAATTGTATTATAATATAATAATATAATATATTATAATTGTATTATAATATAATTATATTATTATATTATAATACAATTATAATATATTATATTATACAAATATAATATATTTGTAAATTATATTACCAATATTTAGATATCATACAGGTAGTTTATTTAATAGGTCGTCTATATTTCAACAACTGTAGCAACAGTCACTCAGCAACATTCGCGTCTACATTTTTATTTATACATTCCTATACTTACATCTGCAAATCAAACAGTTAAATAAATTAACGCAATATAAAGTATTAACAATAAAGTATTAACAATAAATAGTAGAAAGAAACGTGTCAACTTACCAGTAGTGTAGAGCGTCAGTAATGTCGAACACCGTTGAAATGTTTATTCAGAACTGGAGACACATTCGACAGTTCATTTATACTTTCTTCTACTTTCCATAAAGGATTTCCAATGATCAAATTCATCGTTGACACGTCAACTTATATATTTCCACTCCCTATATCAATAAAACTAAATAAAAAGGTAAAACATTTAAAAACCAGCATCGAAAGAAAAGATGCGTCGAAACGCTGCGCGGCCATTTTGAAACACCGCGCGGCCATAAAGTACACCACACACACAGTAAATACATACATGTTAAATTACAATAATCATAGAGAAGTAAAACATCGTACGATATGATAAAAATAAAATGAGTCAACCTAAAAAGAATACCTGAAAAGATAACCTAAAGAGGATGCGAGAGTTATTCCAATTATTGCAATCTTCAGATTGTCTTGCATCGCCAACGGTTAAAATTGAATTCGGTAAATCTGATCTTACCTTATCTTGCCGAGCAGACCTTCAATCGACGGACAACCATCGCACTATTCAGAATACGTGAACAAATCTATTTCTCTTGAATTCGTAAACAAAGCACACTAGAAACCGAAGAATCCAGGAGCCAGCAGCGAGAGAAACGGCGCGATCTTCCGCCAAAGCGTATGAAAAAGTCGCCATCTTGGGACGCTGCGCGGCGCGTCTGCGCGTAGACTCATTATACCATCGGCCGCAGCTAGGTGGTGCACGGTTGGCTAGGCGAGACTTCATTCGTCGCGCGCCTATGGGCATGAAACGTTGTTTGTGTCGTGACGTTGAGAAATCCTGATTGAGAATGGCAAGTGACATTAAAATCGACCAGGAGCCCGTACTGTCGGTGCAGAAGCGGTTGGAGTTAGTGCAGCGATTGCAAGCGGGTGCTCCGATCAGCCGGATAGCCGGAGAGTTCGACATTCGACCCAGCACCGCGCGACGCATCAGACGGAACACAGTAACGGCATGCCAGCCGGCCGACCATAGGGACATCGCACAGATAAGGGACTACACACGGAAATCAAGCAACGAGAACGTGGACAGCCAGTTGTACTCGTGGCTCACGGAACAAAACGCAATCGGCACGTCTGTCACGGACTCATCGCTTTGGGAAAAAGCGGTGCAGCTGCAAAAGGAACACGGCGGACCCATGAGTCGCGGCTGGCTAGCGAATTTCAAGGAACGCCATCGCGTGAAGCTGTCGGAGTCGGCGGGAAATTCGAATCTCTACGCGGAAGTCTTCGTGAAAGAGGAAGTGATGCTGGACGAAACTGCGGAGGCAGGTGGAAGCTGGACTAACGAAGTAGATCCAGAGGGATACATGAGTAACTTCGTCGAGAGACTGCAGCAAGAAGGAGTATCAATTAAGGATATTTATTACATGAAGGACATCACGCTAATGTGGAAGGCTTTCCCGGAGACGCTTCTGCAACAGTGCAAGAGCAAGAAGGACAGAATAGAGAGATATAAACGGGATCGGGTGACTGTTGCGGTCTGTTGCAACGTGACCGGTTGCCGCAAGCTGGAATCGTTATTCATTTATAACAACGAGAAGCCAACGGCATTAAAACATTGTAGGGATCGTTTGCCGGTCCTCTTCAAAAGCCAGTCGGATGCTCGTATGGATCGGAGCATATTCCTCAGCTGGTTCGAGGATCACTTCAAACCTACAGCAAAGATGTTGCAATTTCCTGATAGTGACGGGAAGGTCGTCCTGATCTTGGACGACCAGCAGAGGCGGAAGTTTGAATTAGCCACAGATTTTGGGCAGACGGGGGACGTTCAAGTCTCGTTCTTTCCCGCCTGTGCCTCGCACTTCTTGCAACCTCTTGAACAGGAAATAGCGGAGAAGACCAAGCGATCTTATCGACTGAAAATGTTGGGCCGTGTACCCAACTGCCCTGGTGGCATCCAGAAATTTTATTTCGATTACGATCTCAAGGATTGCATCGATCTTTTCGCAGAAGCCTGGGCGGAACTCGAAGGGGAAAACGTACAAGCTACCTGGGCTAGGGTCGTAGACAAAACCACGGAGGATTACCAGATCAAGGAGGAGCCAGGTGATCCTCTACAACCTAATCTCCGGGACATAATTAGCCTAATCTCTGGGGAGCAAGACGCCGAGGAGACTCTGGATGAATTTTTGTCACAATGCGAGGAAACGGAGAGGAAGTTTATGAGGCAGAATTGGGTCGAGGACAACGAAGAAGAGGATGAACGGGACAAGGATGAAGACGAGTTCGATGGCGAGGTTGAAGTACCCGACGACCAAGTGATGAAGAAAGCGTTCAACACTCTGCTGAGATGGTCGAAACATCAGCCACAGTATATTCAGCTCCAAGTAGAATACTTGAAGAACTACTACGAGAGCACTATTAGTAACAAATGAGACTGGAACGATAGTCTGAATGAATGCGAGAATGCCTGTGTATGAATGAACGCGTGTATATGAATGAAAGAATGTTTAATCTCGCTGTACGTTGTAAACGTTTTATGATTAGCGGCTTCGTTCTCGGCACAGCGCTTTTCCCGATCAAACTGAGCTGTTTTCGTTTGATTGATTTGTCTCATTGTCGTCGGGAAATTGTTTGTCTGTCATCGGCGATGACATGTTGTATGGCGTGCCTTATTGATTTCCATGCACTACTGTGGTGGGGATAACTACGTCCGTGTTTCGGATTTTAATAGTAAACATACGTGAACACCATCGCGTTTACGATAGGATTATTATTCTATGTATATAGTATTTTATCCGGATTTGTATTCCTGTAATTCCGAATTTAATTCTTGAGCTAACTAAATATATAATTATGAAATGTAAATTGAATTTAGCGGTTCCAGCTTTTTAGAAATTAATACAATCATATGTTTTCATACTCTTCTTAGCGCTTTTAAATTTGACAATGTTTTAAATGTAAAAGATCTATCGCACGAACTTTACGATTTTAATTTCTTCGATGAATTCGGAATTATATAATATGATCGGATATCCGCTAAAGATCTCATTAGTATAGTAATAATATTTAATAAATAGTCTACGAATTTTTATTTGTATTGTAATTGTTGGCTATTAACCACGACCAAACCGAAAATATTTAACGCTTGTAAATAAAACAATTGGAAAACACGAATTTGTGATTTTTAATATTGAAGTCGGATAAACATTATGTACGAAAGCATGGAGACTCGGACAAAGTTAATCGGTGTAGATGATCTCATATCGACTCGTAATTATTTTAAGACTTGTAAAAATCGACTAGTAGTTAACAAAATCGATGTTACATCGACGTGTTAATATTGAATACTAACTAGTACGTTATGCTCTTTAAATCGCTCAGGGCATTCGGTAATAAACGATCCTGTCTCGCATGACTTGAAATACCGACGCTGATTACCATTAAAAATCAGGTCTCAATTTAAAACCTGAAAGTTCACTCTTACGTTCTATTTTCTCTCGTTTTCTCCACTTTGTGGCCACGGTTCTTTTTTTTATCAAAATCACGAGCCGCTGACAAAATGTTGCAGAACCCCGAAAACCATTTACGATTCTTGTTCTTGTTTTAACTGTCGCATATTTTACTCGCTAAAGAACGTACGCAATCTTTAACTGCTTCGCGCTACGGTTGATTAAAGTGGCTTTGGTTGTACGACAGAAGAAACGAGATCACCTTTATGTATCGCCTTCTGATATTCGAAGCGAATTATTGTATTCGAACTATTATTTTTAGAATACTACTGAATTTTCGTACGATCGTTCTCGAAACGTTCGTTCGAAAACAACGCGGTTCCGGTAGCCTAATTCATAAACGAATATCCACCGGCCCGAAAAAAGGGAACGTGAGATCGGGATGTCTTTACGGTCGGCATTCTTCTTTTTTTAGATTCCTGTTCGCCTGTTTTACGCGGTCGATTGGCCCAAGTCATGTACCCATGACCTTGCGTTTAGCTGAATAACCTTTATGCGAACGTACTCGAAGCCGAATTGAATTCCGGTTCCACGAACTGAAGTAGTCGGCGCGGTCTTCTTCTGTGCGCTCGCTTTCAACCTCCGAATGCTCGCATTATATTTACCGATATTAAGTTCGCGTTAGAAAGAAGGACCTGTAGAAACATCCGGGAGGTCGTAGACTCGGATTCGGTTCACGTGAAATGAGTTCCGAGAATTCTATAATGGTAATTGTCCTCAATGATAATTATCGTGGACGACAATCGGATTGCTCGGTTTTCCGAAAATCTTATTCAATAGATTTCGTCGAGTGATTAATTTAATCGATTAGTTCCTTTCATAAATTTTTTTTATAATTATAATAGCTTACGAAATGATTTTATGAGTATAGTATTTATAATAATAGTAAACACAAGATTTCTTATTTATTAATGAACTAATTTAATTATGAATGTAACATAGTTTTACGTTATGGATACATTATAAGATATTTTAATACAGGTTTAAACAAAAAAAATACAGGAAAATTTCATGTGTAATGGACCACTCAAAAATTCAAATTCGAATTGAGGCTGACAGGCTGGACAACATTAGCGTTTGTATTACAAGAGTGGTAGCACTGTTTAAAGGGGACATTCCTCATCGGTGATTTTTGTTGGCAAACACTAACCTAACTTGATCCTAACCTATACGGCCTGTACGTCGTTCTGTTTACGTGTTGCTAAATATTTTTCTCGGCAATTTGACCGATTTAATCCAGCAAAATGTCGGAACGAAAAGTTTTGAACGTAAGTAACACTCTGCGTTATTTTAAAACGTTTGAATTTGAACTGGGAACCCATTATTTATCCTTTTTCAATTTTGTGAATTACTCACTTTTATTTTTTAGAAATACTATCCACCAGATTTCGATCCGTCTAAAATACCTCGGATGAAATTGGCCCGAAACAGGCAGTACACGGTACGTTTGATGGCACCTTTCAACATGAGATGCAAAACTTGCGGAGAGTACATTTACAAAGGAAAGAAATTTAATGCCCGCAAGGAGGACGTTGAAGGCGATGACTACTTAGGAATACGAATTTACAGGTTTTACATAAAATGCACCAGATGCCTGCAAGAGATTAGTTTCAAGACCGATCCCAAGAACACAGATTATGAGATCGAAGCAGGAGCGACCAGGAACTTTATGGCCCTGAAATTGGCAGAAGAGCAAGCACAGAGGGAAGAGGATGAAGAGAAAGAAGAGGAGGCTACTAATCCCATGAAGCTTTTGGAGAAAAGAACACTGCAATCTAAACAGGAATTAGAGTTGTTAGAATCTTTGGAGGAACTGAAAGATTTGAATCGCAGACAGCAGACTATCGATTATGATCAGATGCTAGAGCAGTTTGACACAGAGGCAGCTAAACTGAGGACAGAAAAAGAGCAAGAGGAGTATGACGAAGAGTATATCAGATCAGTATTTGGCAAGAAACAACAGAACGGAGTTGTTGTAGAAGAAGAAATAGTAGAATTGGATGAAGAAGAAAAAGGTGAACCTCCAAAGAAAACAATGAAGACCAGTAAAAAGAAGGAGAACAGTGGTAGCAGTACTTTGAAAAAAGAAGAGGAGAGCGTAAGTATATTGTTACTGTTGTAAGAAAATTAACGTGTACAAGTAATTCATAAAAACAACGTTTTTCTTTTCTTTTTTAGAAGAAAGACAGTCAACCCCCAAAAACCTCCGATTCGTCTCTCTGGTCGGAGAACGTCGGATCATCGTCAAGCAAAAAAGGTTTATTGGGAATAGTTAAAAGAAAAACGAATTTAGGCGTGAAAGTGAACTCAAGTTCAACACAAAGTAGTACTGAAAAAGATGAAGCGCAAACTGCTGCTGCTTCTGCAGACAAGGAAAGCACTAGTAGTACAAGTACAAGCAAATCAGAAACTGTAGACAGTAAAACAAGCAATGCCAACAATGCTCTGTCCTTATTGGGGGCTTACTCCGACAGCAGTGAGAACGACAGTGAATAACACAGAATTCTATATTGTACATAAAACTTTAATTTCATAAAATAAACTGTACCTACAAACATATTATACGAATATAAAAAGTTTTCATTGAATATACATATATAAATTGAAACGTACGATCGATTATCGACTCCAATGAATTTTGGATCTAGATTGCCAAGACTATGTGTATTTCTTATGATTTGCATCGCATTGCATCGCGCCACCCACTAAATGCATGGTTGCATCACGGAGTTACGGTAATCCCTTCGTGTCAGGACCGCTGAATTTTATTTCATTTGTACCGACGATGTTTAGAAAGTTCCTTACAGGATGCTGAAGCCTTTACCCCTAGAACACAGGAAACAAAATCGATCAGAGATACAACTGAGGGAATAGAAAGGCTGGTCTGTTTCAAAGGCTAGGCACTTTGTAAGGAACTTTCAAATCAACGATACATGATTTTAAACAATGTAGCAGGGAGTACCTAGCCTATTAAATCAGACCATGTTAACAACATTCAGATTTATTTATAAATGTACATATTACATATGTTCCTATAGAAAAGCAACATTTAACGTGTGAATTTCTATCACTAACAGGTGTCGACAACGATGTTAACCGAAACGTTCTTAAAGACCACTTGCCACACTTAAAACAGCGTGACAATAGTTTCAGAAGCAAAGACAGCTCTTAATTTCACTAATTCCACCGCATGGGCCTTTTCCATAAATTTCAAAGTAAAGAAGACTTTGCCATGAAGATAGCACCAGAGGAGTTTGTCCCTACAAGGAACCCTTCAAGAACCATCAGCAAGCAGGAACAACAGGAGATTCTACAAGCCCTTCTTGTAAGAGGGGTACCTATTAGCCGGCAGTAACCGAACGTAATAGCGAAGAGCGTGCAAACGTTGACAGCCCTTGGTTACATAAGGGTCGTACGACTCCCTGCTACTGTCGTACACGCTGGCAGATTCTGTATGGGGACTGCTCCTCGCGGAAATGAATTTCCTACTCTTAAACGCAGGTGGGTCGTAGTAGAAGTTCTCACGATAATCATTGTCTAAATACTCTCTTGTCTCCAGAGTGGACGAATCCTCATTGGAGCTGTCTTTACTCGAGCACTGCTCGTCCTTGATCAAGGGTCCCATCATGCGACAACGTTCGCATAAGTACAGCTGTTCTTCGTCGATGGAACTCTGCTGCGAGGCGACCTTGAGGTCATTGTAGGACTGATTAACATCGGTCTGAGAGGCTATGGTGCTGAGAACAGCGTCCGACCTTTTGATGACCGGACCGTAGGGGTTGCGATAAGAGAAATAATTCGAGACAGAGGAGTGCTGGGAAAGAGGCTGATCGGAGTTGCCGTAATGACTCTGATCGTCGATCGTCTGAGACTTGACAGGGAGGGACAACCCGTCCCTCACATACCGCTGATCCTTGGTCCTCTGCAAGGCTATCTCCAACTGAGCGATACGGTTTTCCAGACGCGTACGCTGCGCCTGGGCATGATCCTGCTGGTCCTCCATCAGCTTCACCATCTTCTCCAAACGCATCACCTGCATCTGCTTGCTCTTCAGGGTTGTGTACAGCTCCTGGATCGCCTCTGTCTTCAGGGCTATCTGCTCCCCAAGTTCAACACGTTGTATAAAGTAGCTCACTAGTATAACTTTGACTCCTACGCTATACACTTAATGAATATACATTCAAGGAACAAATCCTTTACAGCATATTAAAGTTAAATGTCATTAAAAAGTATAAAAACACATAAATATTCGCACACCTTATAGAATTAAGACTGATAAGTTATAGATTAATAATTAAGATTGATAAGTTATAGAACAATATGTCCCAAGAAATTTGATATTTAAAAAATTATGAATTAGTATCTTTTCTCCTCAAAGCATATTTATTACAAAGTTATGCTAGTGTACGACTAACTTCGTGAGCCACTGTATGTTTTTGGCTACACGTTTCTATAACTGTCTCTCCTTCGAAGTACCTGATCAATGTGCTCGCTGTTCTCGCTGGTGCTTGCCTCGCCGTTCTCCCCTTCGGCCTTGCCCTTCAGGAGCTCCAGCAGCTCGTCCCTCACCTTGAGAAACTTGCTCTGTTCGCGCATCACGTGGTCCCTCTGCTCAAGCTCCAACTGCTTCTGGGTCAGCGCGGCCTCCAGCTCCTCCTTCTGCCGCAGAACTTCTGCCAAGTTATTGCTCAGATCGGAGACTTCTTGTTGCAACTCGATCGCGTGAGCATTTAGCCCAGCTTTGCCACCCTCCTTTGTCTGCGAGTGCAGCTTCGACTGGATATCGATCAGCTGCTTCTCTAACGTTCCATTTCTTTCTTGGCTGTGGATTGTTCAGCAGATCTCAACGATTCAAATCGACCTCGTGAGTGGACTTTTAGACGTGGACTTTCAACAAATTATAGGGTCAAGAGTTCTTAATAAAATAAGCGCCTCGTTTCTCATTACAATTGGCAACTCCAGGCAACGTCTCAGGGAAGCTTACGCGTTTTTTGCGATCTTCTTCAACTCCGTGTACTGCATCATCAGGTTCTTCAGCTCGGTGGTCTTGAACACCAGCTCGGCAGCCAGCTTCTCTCTAGAATCTTGGTCCTCTCCATGGTTCTGGGGTGACGAGAACGAGAAAAGAGGATCAGCAGTTAATCATCGGTTATTGACACAGAAGACGGTCTAACGAACGAAAGGATGATCTAGTGAAACGGCTCTTAGGACTTGTCTCGAAAGTAGTGCAAACTAACGGCCGCTTGGTGCATCACCGCCACGATCTCCTCCTTCTCCTGCTGCAGCTCCAGCACCATCTGCTTCTGCAGCTCCAGCTCATCCTTGGCCTCCTGTAGCTCGTTGAACAACCGGACTTCGTTCTCCGAGTGACTTCCATCTGGTAAGACAGTGAACGATTTATCCTAGCAAAATTTGTTATTGGTGTCCCATACCTGTGATAGTGAAATCCTTGTTCTTTTCAGTGAGGTCGTATAGCTGGTTGCTCTTCTCTTCGAGCTGCCTGTAACGCTCCGTCAGCTCGCTAAGCTCGTATTCGAACTTCTGTCTGTCAATAATAATAACAATATATATATTATTATTACCATGTACATAATTATAATAATATGTAATTATCATAATTTCAGGGACCACGGAAGTTGCCATCACAATTACTTTTCCTGTCTCTCCTGCCCGACTTCCCAGGTGACAGTGTCCAGCTTCTCCGACAGGTTTTTAATGGTGTTCATCGTCTCGTTCTCCTTCGCGGTCATCTTCTCCTTCAGTTCGAACAGTCTACGACAACTCGAGTCAGAGAAAGCGACAAACAAGTAGCAGCAGGATCTCCTTAAATGCTCAACCCTGTTCGATCAGCAATCGACAAGCATTTAACAAGATCCCGTAATCGACAGTGAACAACCGTGACTCGAAGCTGTCCCTCTGCTTCTCGACCTTGGAGATCAAGGCCTCGCTGCCCTTCAGCGTCTTCTGCATCTCCTTCAGCTTGGTCTCCATCGACTGGTCCTTCTGCTTCATCTGAGTGGTCAGGTTCTTCAGATTCGCCTGCAACGACTGAATCTTCTCCTCGTTGGCAACCCCTTCCGTCTCCATCTCGCGGAGCCTCGTCTTCATCTTCTGACACTGCGAGTCAACCTGGCGCAGACGATCCTTGCCCTGCTGGCACTTGTCCTTCTCCGCTTGCAGCTCGTCGAGCACCTTGCTCAGCTGCGACTGCAGCTCGTGTTGCTCCTCCATCTTCTTCGACTCCTTCAGCTTCGCCTGCTCCTTCTCGTACGTTGCTATCAGGCTACGAATGTCCGCCAGTATCTCTTCCGTGATCTTCGAGCCCATCGCGTCGGCACCTTCCAGAAATATTCGCAGACTCTCGATGTCCTTCTGTTGCGACTCCAGCTTCGCAGCCATCTCCGAGTCGGGGTTGTCTCCCTCCGGCTCGTAAGGCTTCAATCGCGACGCCACGAAGTCTATCAGCTCGGTCTGCTTGCTCAGTATGTCTCGGCAAAGGTTCCTAGACTTCTGCGGAATCTTGTGCAACTGCTCCTCCAGACGCTGCATGAATTGAGCACCGATGGCGTCCAGCTTGCGCTCCATGTCCTCCGCTTCCTCCTGCAGCACAACCTCGGGCGGAACATGGTGTTTCAGGGATCCCACCTCGATCTTCAGATCCTCCAGCTTCCCTGGATCCCTCGTGCCGCTGGCCATCACCTTCTCCCGCAGCTGCGACATCTCGTTGAACAGGTCCTGGGCCACTTTCTGCGAATATTTCAGGTCGTTTAGGAAATTAGTATTATTATTATTAATAATAAATAAAAATAGCTCAATCCTCGAAAATGCTAGTTAGCTTTGAAATCGTTGATTATTTGCTATTGGCTAAAATTATTTTGTGCTGCAAGATGTAACAATAGATCATTTCGTACCTGTTTATCCGTTAGATCTTTCTTAAGCCTTTGGAAGCGGTCCTTTTTCATCTGGTACTGTTTCTCCAGTTTGATCGCAGTAGTGGCAGGCATCGAGGAAGATAGCCTCTTGTACGCAGTGGGACTGACGGCTATCTTTGCGGGCGAACGGCGCGCGGAATTAGTGTGGGACTTCGTACTGCTCGAAGCGTCGTCTGTCGTGTTACCGGAAGGGTCTTTCTGAAGTTTCATTGTTTAAAGTTTATTTTATTTTTTCGACCCAAAAGTATCTTTAAAAATAAAGTATTTTTATTTACAAAGATATTATTCTGTGTCATCTAGCCCTGTTCTCGTTAAGCAAAACGCTAAAAAAATCCTTGATCCTAATTCAAAGTTGACGATTAAATCGCTTATTAATTAAACTGAAAATGTTCATGACAGTTTATAGTTTTAATGACCAATCGACGAGCAGGGAAATTATCGAATAAAATAAACGAAGATTCAAATTATAAAGAAATAATGCTCGATATTATAAAAAAAAGTATGGATTGTACTATAATTTTGTAATACACGTTGTAAGATACTTTGTTAACTGCAAACATGTAATACATTGCGAGGTGTTAGACTTCCTGGCGTCCTATTCCGCTGAACAGATGGTTTAGCTCCTGCGCCGGCTCCCTTATTTCCTTGACTCGACATTGCAATTTTTTCTCCAGAGCTAGGAAGTTCGGTGGTTTCTGTATTCGCAGAGAAACGTATTATAGTACGAGAAAAATCTCGGTGAGAACTACAAACAGCATTGTTAAGTCGTAATACTTGCAATTCAATATTTCTTAAATCTCGCGAGTTAATTACAAACAAAAAGCCACCCTTAAAGTTCTTATTTTTAAGATCTAAAATATTTATTATTTACATCTTATTTTTAAGATCTAAAATATTTATCATTTACATCTTATTTTTAAGATCTAAAATATTTATTATTTACATCTTATTTTTAAGATCTAAAATATTTATTATTTACATCTTATTTTTAAGATCTAAAATATTTATTATCCCTGTCATTTTGCGTCGCGACCAAAGGGGTTGACAAACGTCATAGTCACCCTGCCTCCACCGGAAGGACTTTTGCAACGTTATTCGCAAGCCTGGACATCGCGAACCGATCTACGAGCTCCGAAGAGAGCATGATGATCCGAGGACCGTCGACAAAGAATAACCAACGAACCTGACGGTTGATGGGACGCCGTTGACTGACTCATTATCGCTGTCTATCAACTCGACGTCGCGGCGACGCGATGTACGGCGACCGAGTTCGGATGTCTGCGACACGTGGACGAATTTTGCGGTGCTGTTGGCGGCGGAGAAACGGTCGAGTTTCGATTTCATGTTCCCACTGGCCAAGACAGCGAGATCGCACGACCGTCGATTCGTTTCAAGACAGTCGACGACTTCGCGACGCTGGCAATGCTTCGTCAAAGACGTCGGCCGACGTCGACGATTATTTACGGAGGACTCACTGGCAACGGTTTACGCGGTTTAGATCATGGTTCGACGCGATCGTTGCGCGGCTGTCCGGACCGGATTCCGTTTTACCTGCGGGGTTCCGGGACGGGACACGATAATTTACCTGGAGTCGGGAAACGTCAAAACGGGTGGAGAAATGAAGGACGACGCGGCCGATGGCAATTGTTATTCCGAAGGGTGGGTCTGTTTTATTTGATTTTGTTTACGAAGTATGTTATTTTATTTACAAATATTGTTACTGTTATTGAATCAACCCTTTGCACTCTTTGCACTCATTTACTCCAAGGAATTGTTATATAATATTGATATCGTCTAACCTGTTTGTATTTAAATATTGTTGAAAGTATTATTGTTGTATTACGAGGCTCAATTTCATATGCATAAAGTGCAATATGTTATATAAAATAAAAATTTTGTATAGGAAGAAACAACTTTTGGTTTGGAATTAAAATGGCTTCGAGCGCAAAGGGTTAAAGATATGAGAAAAGTGTTAAAACGGTAGCTAGCAGTGAATAGTAATAATAAATAACGTTATTTAAAAAGGGGACGGATAGAGGTGAGGCAGAGACATCCGTTAAATAAATCATTGTTTTTGTCTGACCGATAACCGTACATCTAGGGGGCTCTGGTGATTATGGGGCGGTGCCGAGCTATAAAACCCCGCCCACGAAATGTTTCACTTTGACAGATTGTGGCACTATTTGTGTGAACTGTGTCAAGGTTATTATAATATTATCTTATATTAATATTAGCTTATATTATATTAATATTATATAATATTATCTTACATTAATATTATATAATATTACATTAATATCAGCTTATATTATATAATATTTATTATCTTACATTAATATTATATAATATTACATTAATATCAGCTTATATTATATAATATTTATTATCTTACATTAATATTACATAATATTACATTAATATCAGCTTATATTATATAATATTTATTATCTTACATTAATATTATATAATATCACATTAATATCAGCTGATATTATATAATATTTATTATCTTACATTAATATCAGCTTATATTATATAATATTTATTATCTTACATTAATATTACATAATATTACGTTAATATCAGCTTATATAATATTATAATAATAACAACAATATTAAGTACTACTATTATTTTTAAGTAAACTATAATTATTTATTCATGGCACCCATTTATTCTATTTTCCATAGTACTTGGGTCAAATATGACTCGGCACCGCCTTCCCACTGTCAACGTCCTATAATATTAGAAATATCGTTCGCGCCTATAAACAATATATTAAACATAGTAAAATTCTCCTTGTTTCCAGTGACAAACGCGAAGCAGCGTCCTTGATTCGTGTGGGATCCAGCGGCAATTGTTTTTCAAGTGTTGAGAAAAAAAGGAACGCGGTCGGCCGGTCCCCATGAATGAAAAAAGTTATGACAAAACACAGGCGCCGCTGTAATTGCCAAAAACTTTCCGCGCGGACGCATCGCAATGAAACAGATGGAGCAATTTAGTCGGAAATAAGGTTGACCTAATTCGTGAGCGTGCTTTTTTTCTTCGAAGGCCTTCTAGAAACGCCGTAGATCATTTCTGAGCCCTCCGTTCTGGAATGTACGCACAATCAGGTCCGCGATCATTGACAGAGAAAAGGGACGCCATTCGCTAGAATTATTCTTCGAATAATTTTAATTAAATAATATTTAATTTAACAATTTAATAATTTTTAATCATGATATTAATTCTAATCACAGCGGACGCAATATGAAAGAACAAGTGGTAACTAAAATGTCTCTATTTGTAATTGTTAATAGTTATATATTTAATGAAAACCAGCTCCTAATTATAAATAAATTTATTTAGTGTACAAATTGTAGGTTGGACAAATGAGGTAATTAGAAAATTGATTGCATCGAATTCTATTAATTTTAGAAGCAAATTGAACGGAGTTTATAATAAATGTTCAATTGTAAATGAAAATATATCAATTTGCAGAAACAACGAAGTAATTTAGTACTGCTATTAAAATTAATTTTAAAACAGCTTCAACTATTATTAAAAATTTCTACAAACTTTAGAAGCGACATTAAGGAACGACTGGGTGAATTTTGACCCAGCGTATTAAAATAACCACCCCTTTGCTCAATTCTCATCAATTAAAAGAAACACTGCTACATTAAGACCAGCAGAAAGCCTAATAAATCTGCAAAGAATATCAACAATATTTTACTAAAAATTCAAGAATTGTTATATACATTATCTCTAATACAGAGTTACGATCACGGTCCTCCCAGGATGAAAGAACAAAATGTGGTTCCTTTATCTTCTAATTACCACTGACAATAATTATCCTGCACTTAATTATTACAATAATAAAAGATGATCTTCCAAAGGATCGAAGTCCGAATTTATAGCTCGGATTAAGAGATTCCCAGCAGAACAAAGCAGGGGTGTCGTTAATCTTTCTTAACGTTCAACCAGCATATTTACAAACGCTATAGCCGGATCCGCCGATAATTATCGCGGAGGGTTTTCGAGGGGATTAATCGATTACGGGCGTTACGGTAGCGATGGAAAAATGATTAGCACTCGATTTGGTTCGAGATGGGAGACGGGACGCGTCTGACCGTTGCGGCCGAATCTCCTTTGTATGAGCATCGCGCACGCGAGTTCGCGCAAGCGACGAGTTGTTATTAGCACGCCTCGCGGGAGCCGCGGAGTCGGTAGTCAGTTGCCCGGAGACTCGCGTACGCGACGAACTTAGCTGTTTGCACGTCCCGATTGTGATACACGCACGTGACATGAAGCACGAAAGCCAATTGTTTTAAGTGTGGTGCACATGTTTCTCGCGTCGGTGGCTGCTGTTATCCAATCATCGAAATGGTGGGTACCGGTACATGGTTCCCTATGTACTTTTGCAATTTCCCCATTGATTAATATAATTATCGAATAAACAATGTATTACAGAATCCGCGTATTTAGTATCCTAACAGAATTATAAGAATTCTAATGATGTTATCGAATCTACATTTTTGATCATTTTAAAACTATATTATTTTATTATTTTAGATTTTATTTGAGACAAATTATATTTTAAATTTAAATTGAATTTTATTTATTATTCTTTTTTGTTATTTTGAAATTATATCTGTCGTGTTTGATTATACGTAATCATAGTGGATTAGGGAACAGTTTCATTTTATCATAGCCACCCCTTTCTTCAATATTTATTATCAATATTGTTGGATATTGATTTATTTTATTTTAATATATTTGATATTATTTTCCTAGTTTTATTTAATATAATTTTGTAACATACAACGCATTATTGAAGAATAAGGATATTAAATATTTGTTTGAAGCGATCTTGATTATGTAGAATTTTATTTGCTTTTTTATTTGATCTTGATTATTTAGAATTTTATTTGTAGATTCATTCACAGGATTTTTCCATGCAAACTGTAATTACAATAACGCAATTCTAACAAAAGCAGTTCAATTGTATTCGAACCGTTTTTGCTTGGGGGATGATTTTAAGCAGAATTGTTCCCTTCGTCGGCAGCAAACAATTATTCCCAGCCATTGAGCTGGTTAATAGAATTAATATTTAACAATGCTTGAAAATGTTTAAATTTAAATCATCGATCTCGTTTGTAATCGGAATTTCAATCTCGTTTTAATTAAAATCGATATTATTATTATTATTAGCACGACTACGAACTGTAAACGCGTTCTGAAATTGTTATTTATTTGAATACTGCTAATTTCAATGAAAACGGAAGCTCGATACTTAAATTTCCATAATCCTAATCGATATAATCTGCAAACTATACTCGAGTTAATCAGCCATCGTCGACGTAGACGAAGCTAATGCAAACATTATAAAGTCAATCTGTGCAGCTTATCAAGATCGATCGATAGTTCAAAGTTTATAAAAATCGTCGCGATTAATCTAATGCACAGTGGACAACCGTTTTATGAAATATATTATGCAAATTAAATAAAACATACCGAGAGCAAAATTTTACTATGAAAATGCGTTACAATTATTATTTCATTATTTAAAATTTCATTTGGAACAAATTTTATTTTAAATTTAGGTTAAATTTTGTTTGTTGTCTTCTCTTGTTATTTTAAAATTTCGTCTGTTGTGTTCGATTATGCGTGGAATAATGATTTACTGTATAATAGATACCCTCCCCTTTCTTTGTTATTTATTATTACTTAATATTGTTCGGTATTGTTAATTTTACATTGTGTTATTATTATATTATAACATTAATATGATATTAGGTTAATTTTACTATACATAATATTTTATTTATAATATTTTAATAGATACCCTCCCCTTTCTGCATTTCAATTTTATTATTACTTAATATTGTTCGGTATTGTTAATTTTATATTATAACATTAACATGATATTGTGATAATTTTATATTATAATATTAATATGACATTGTGTTAATTTTATATTATACTATTAATACAATATTAAGTTAGTTTTATTTAATAAAATTTCTCAACACTCTTGGATAAACCAACCAACAATTTCAAAACCATATGCAACATTATCCACGCGCCACTTCGAAATACAAGAAAATATAAATCTGCGCGCACCACTGCTTTCGCAATAATAATAATAATGAAATGAAAATGCCAGCGCGCGCGTGTACAGGGTGCAGTCTCCCAATGACCCTTGAAATGACCGCTCGCGAGCATACCGACGTTTGTTGACACAGAGTACGTGATCCAGAGCGATAAACAGTGATCTCTCGAACCCGAGTTTAGTCTAGAAAAGCTGCAACAAAATCCGCGCTGCATATTTAAATTTCCGACATTATTATACCATTTTTCATTCGACGTTCGTCTTGCGTCATGGCAACGCGCGGTGGTTCTGCTGATTTCCAACGAAGGCTATTTATTCGGCGTTTATTTAAACATTTTCGACAATATATTTAACTTTCTATGAGAAACTTAAAATTACATAAACAACCAATAGGTATAAATAATAAATATGAGTCACTATATAGATTCATTAAGAACGAGGTCCTCTCTCATGCTCTTGCGTACAAGATATTATTTTTCAACCTTCAAATATATTTATTTATTATCTGTATTTTAGTTATTTATTTTTATTTAAATTTATGTTTATTATTTCTACTTATTTTATTCAACTGGAGCGAGGTCCTCTCGAACTGTTGCATATAAAATATTATTTTTCAACCTTCAAATATATTTATTTATTATCTGTATTTTAGTTATTTATTTTTATTTAAATTTATGTTTATTATTTTTACTTATTTTATTCAACTGGAGCGAGGTCCTCTCGAACTGTCGCATATAAAATATTATTTTTCAACCTTCAAATAAATTTATTCATTATCTTTATTTAAATTATTTATTTAAATTTAAATTTGTTTATTAGTCCTACTTATTTTATTTTATATATTCGTCCTTTCCAATATAAATAGATTTATATTCAACTATTGTGTCTATTGTGCCCAAAATATTTTTTTCACCCCGCGTCCTTCAAATCTACCTTCGTTCGTCTCCTCTCATATATTTACCTTCTCCGCATAAACAGATTTTTTCAATTAGAGCTAGGTGCTATCGACACCGTGTCTCGTCACAGAAGAAAAAACCTTTCGTAATTTCGAGGAAATAGTTTCCGAATGTCCGCTGCGTCAGAGTCCGCCTAATGCGTCTGTTCATTACACGCCGTTTCCACTTACGGCCGGCGTGAACGCGTCGACGAAATCCTGGAACGAGATTCTCCGCAATTTCCCAAGAAACGAGGAACGACAAGAAATTGTTTTCAAATTTCCAGTCTCATAGAGTCAGTTTGTTTTCCCGCCGATCTACGCGTCGCTTAATAATTCGTCGCCGACAATCGACCACCGAAATTTTCCCAAAATCAAAGCAATTTAATTAATTCAAGCTAAATTATAAACTTGATATTGATTATAGGGAATGGAATTAGAACATGGAATCGAAAATAAATTTTCAAAATTGTTTAAAAACTAGTGTTAATCATATTTAGGTGACGATGAACGTGTTAATAATTCGACGCGCCGCATAGTAATTCGACACCCCGCATAGTAATTCGACGCGCCGCATAGTAATTCGACGATTCGCTCAATAATTCGACGAAATTGCATAAAGCTCTTGCGCAAATGTTTTCCGCATAATCACCGAAGCTCTGCGAGCAACACTAACCTAAGGTTGCGTTCTTCGAATGTAAATGTAAACAGGTCCGCGATATCTGCGAGCGCAGCCGAGTCGGAATGCGTGGCAAAGCACGAAATTAATGGAATCACGCGATCGCATCTCGCTTGAAATTATAGATAGCATGGTAAACTAATTAATGCCGGAATCGGATCGAATGGAACGGTAACATTAAGTAATTAATATCGGGATATTAGTCGGTTGTAACACTGTATTGTCCCTGGCCGGTGTTCGCGAATGCCATCGTTGTTATAGAGAACAATTA
>CM052147.1:1092422-1113214 GCA_028455555.1 Augochlorella aurata
AACTACGTCTGGATAAAAATTAGGCACAATTATAACGAATAATCTATTATCTTTGCAAGTTATTATTAAACAACTTTTACTGCACAGCGGTGGTGTTAACGTTGAGATAAAACTTGATCGACGCTCGGCACGGCTTTCTTCGAAAGCTGTCGGCAAAATTGATAAAAAAAGTCTCTTAGCTTTAATCGAAAGACGTGATTAATTTATGTTGCAATTTGTTCTCGAACTAATCTTACAACGATATATTTTTAGGAGTGGTACAGAACCGATGTACAAACATAAACGCGCACAGTGGATAATTAGTTTTTGATTTAACTCTTTATTATCGTATACAGGTAATGACAAAATATTGAGTAATTATATAAACCTAGTTGTGCGTACTGTATTTCATTATTGACATTCGAAAATTTCAGATATTTATCCATTTCATTGATAATTATTTATAAGTAGCCGCGCGATCGATCTCGATCAGCTTCGGATAGGTTGTCAGGATCATTGTACTTAGCAACTTTGCTTATATTGGTTCTAGTTTAAATGACATAAACGAAAATATTTCACGTTTTATTGCATTTTTGTATTGTTTGACAGTTTTGGAGGGATTTTGTTCAATTTTCTCTTATACGAATTTATGTACATAATCATTGTCACATTAGAAAGTAATAATATAGTAAACTAATATTATTCAAAGTCTTGAACGTACAAAAAATATTAATATTAAACAATATTATATTGAACAAAATATAATTAGAATATATTTAATTTATGTATACCTAATTAATTACAAGTTGCAATATTAGAGACGTATATTCAAGGAACATATAAATATACAGTGAAGTAAATATTGTTCAACATACATCTGTTCACATTTTTTAAACTAAAACCAAGTATACGGGCATAGTAATTCTTCACAAGAGTCTTGGCAACGTACTTCGCAGTCATCGAGATCGACGAAGAGTATTATATATTTCATTTGGTAATAATATTATTTGTATAAAATTGCCAAATTGTTGACATTGTTCGATTCGCGTGACCGGTGACTTCCTCTTAATACTAAATATTGAAAAGCTTGCGCACATTAATTTCCACCTAACGAGACATTCGATCCAACCATAGACATAATCCAATTGTATTAATTGTTCTCTAGCTTATTAACATTTCTTCTATAAGACTATTAAAATGATAACCGACAGGTATTTCATATGTGTGCATAGAGAAACATTCGGAGATATAGCGATTACGTAAACCAGTAAATTGATTCTAGGTTGAAGAGTACGGTTTAATTATAACATGGACGGCAAATAAAAATATCGATTTAATTATAGAGACAGATTTAGATACACTTGTAAAATTTTTTATCGCATCTATGGAAGGTCAATGTTATATTAATAATGGCTTGTTGCTGAAACGTATACAGAGTAAGTACGGACTTCTATTATGGTAATGAAAATTTTCGGATTAAAGGAGTTTTCTGTGTTTTCAGCTGTCCTGATATCAGGAAAGCCTTGTCTTTACGACTTCGATTTAATGAACGCGCCACCGGCTAAAAGTAAGAACAAACTTCACGTACACGATTAGTAGAATGTAGTTCGCATAGTAGAATGCTGCTTGCCTGAAAGCGTTCAATTCTTTTGTACATAGTTTATTTATCGAGATTTTGTTGCGAAAAGAGCGGTCCGCGCGTAAAATTTGAGCTAGTTTCGACACCAGACGCACCCTAAGTTGAATACGATCACAAAATGGTGGCCTGTGTCAGTATTTAGACATCAGGATTTCGATCGTGTGTCGAAGATACGCGTGTATAAGTGTGCACGTGTTTCGGCGTACACGTGTACGCGTTATTTTCAGTATACGTGTATTATTCGCGAGATATTGTAATAATAAAAGAACCGTTTGTTGCTGGAAAATTTAAATCAGTTCTTTTGCAGAGAGCTAATCGATTGAAGTATAGCAATGGAAATCATTATGTTTGCTCAATTTGCGTACCGTCAATTGATATTTTGTTTATCGCAAATTGCTTGTGTAAAATCGCGATGCTTGGATATTTTTATGTTTATATAATTATATTAATATTATAATGTTGTATAATTATATAATTGTATAGATGCAGATGTTCGTATAGATGTTTATAATATACGGGGTGCTTCTCTAAAAATATCTCCATTATTTTTAAGGGTGCTAGAAAATGCTAGAGGAACAGATTGTATGGCTCGAAGGGCCGCGTGTAAGAACATGTGTCTAATGACTTTAGTTCGTCGCGAAATATTCCACCGAGTTGAAGGGATCACCCCGTATAAGCAGTCAGTATTTAACCACCGTGTGACCCTATACAGGGTGGTCCGTTTAAGTGGACTCGGAGGAATACTTCGCGAGGGATTGAAGTTACCGAAAACGTGTTCTCGCAAAAGTTGTTTGGTATAGAGGGGGATGTTAAATGGTATAAACAATATTCCTAAGGGTGTAACGATGGGGTAAATATTGAAGTACAATTAATATTTTTAAGCAGGTCCTTGTATTTTTCTATCCATAATATAGCAGCGTTTGCTGAGACAAGCACGTGCGTTCCAACCTTTATCATGACAACATATAACGAAATTTTTATAGAATAAGTTTGACAAATCTCGGATAAGTAAGTTTAGGAACTTAGATCAAGAAGATGAGTAAGCTATTAATAAGTTCAATGAAATTTGTTCCTCTTTATCATTCCAACGAATTACGATTTTTGCAAGGATACTTGTGGACATTGCCCTGCAGAACTAACCCTTCTAACTTCATAAAGGACTCAAGGTCGTTTCGTTCAACTTCGGGAAACTTACGCCATCTTACAGGGTGTACATTTTCGCACATCATCGCATTTTATAAATACATTTTCACTATAAAATACAATTGATGTCAAAGCTTCACGCTAGAAATTTGCAAAATTTGTATAATTTATACATACATCAGCATTCCCTGTTTTACTTGAAGTAATTCATGCTGAGCGCTTGAAACTATTAATCCTTCTTCGCCGTTGGTTTAATATATAAATTTGTTTCGTTTGACAAGGGTGTGTAGGTCAAACGGAGTGGGAAGCACATGTTGGAAAGCTGAGGATATTAAGCGACAGTGCAAGGTTAGCAACAGAGCAATGCACGTCACTTGAAGTCGCTGAATTTCCAGGCGTTGTGATATACCCGGACAATACTGTAACAGATAAAGATGGTGATTGTTCGCAACGAGATGCATCGGTTGAAAGATTAGGTAAAATAGCCAGTAGTGTCAATTGGTGTTTAATTTGTCCCATGACGTCAAGGATTCTGCTCGGAATCTACCCCAAAAAGTGAAAGTAACTTAGCCGGCCGGTCTTTTGGCCGTAGACATTCCTATATTTTTATAACATTAGCATTAAACAATATTTATTTTATCTATTTTATTTATTTTATTTTATTCGTCGCAAAAGTCCATCTAATATTAAAAATATTATATATTATCTAATATTAAAAATATTAATAATTATATTATCTAATATTAAAAATATTAATATTATATAGTATCTAATATTAAAAATATTATATAATAAATAAATTATATAGTAATAATAAATTATTGGTTGCCATGACAACCGACTACTGGTCAGTAAAGTGTTAATATTAATATGAAATTTATATTTTTCATAAAAATCACATCCCTTCATTTGCTCTTCTTCTCTTGTGGAACATATTTAATAAATTTTAACTGACTTTAACTTACCAAGAATCAATGCATGAGCCTGGTTCACTCCTCCTTTTCTCCTTATTTCTCTTTTTCCACGGTGATATCATAGCTTGGAATATTTAATAAGATTCAGTTGACAAAATATGTACTGTAAGAGAACACAGGAATGTTTTAGGCTACTTTTCACAGTGTTTAGTCAGAAATTATAACATATTACTTATTAATTACTTACGTGTTAACTATATAAAACTGAACAGCGATGAACTTGGATTGAGAAAGCTAAATTAAATAATCACAGCAAATTGTTGTTTGTTCTTCTTCATTCTACATCTTCATTTCTATTATTATTATAATTTCTCATTTTGTACGACTTTTGGCTGATTCTAATTAAGCAAAACTGATTTTAGAAACTGAAGATAACAGTTGGGCTTCTACACAAGATTCTGTAAACATGTCACAACAGTTGATCTGTGATCAGTTTTCATCCAATGGGACAGACATTGACAAAAAAGAGGATGCTCTAGGTCAGGAAGTGTTACGATCAGCTAGCAAATCACTTGACATCTTAAGTCCCAAAGAAGAATCAGATGGTAATATTCGATCAGCATCGTGCGTTGATATCAAAACCACAACCGTGCCTGTGGAAAAAAAGACTATGTTCAAAGCGAAGGAGATTAGAGGCCCACCGCCTCAAGGTAATTTAAAGTGAGTATTTTATTTATTTATTGTTTATATTATTAAAGTATTTTATTTTATTCATTATTCTGTTACTGACATAAACAATGATGATAACTATAACAATGATAATAATATAGGATCAAAGTTTTATAATGCAAGTGTTACAATGTCAAAAATACTCAACTAATGTCAGTGTTTCAACAATCATTTAAGAAATAGATACTTACTGATTTAAACGTTGCATTTTATCTTATAGCAATATGGCGGAAATAACAGAGAAGCTATCCTCTAAATCTGTTAAGCCACCGAACATTTTAATATTTGCGGATAGCGCAATAGCGCTTAACAATGTGAAGTGTGTATTAGAAGACTCTCTTGGGACACCTAAGTGCGTATGTTTATTATTAATTCTGATCTATTGTTCGAACGAACATTTTGTACGATTTTGTAAAATAATTTCTTTTACAGTTATACCATTTATGCGTTATCGTTGAACGAAGCACGGAGCGATGAGTGGATCGACGACGCGGCTTTAGTTGTTGTTTGCGGAAATGTCGGGAACGAAGTCGGAAGCCAGCTCGTTGAATATATTCTTCGTGGTGGTAAACTTCTCGCATTATGCTCCGACGTGCTCCATATGTTGCTTCCATCGTTCAAAACTGCGGAAGTACGCGAGAATGAGCTTGTTCACTTTTCTTACGGAAAATGGAAACATGTAAGAATGATGCACCATATTTTCTGTTATCAAGCATCTCCCATACGAACAAGATTTTCTCAAGATCACGAGGATGTCAAGTAAGATTTTCATGTATTGTTGCCATAGTTTGCCATAGTCCCATAAGTTTCTTTCCTTTTTCTAATATGAAATGAATCGTAGAAAATTACGCCTTTCCAATCCCAACAAATGGATCAAAGAACTTTTTTGGAGTTAAGTCCTGGCTTTGCAACAGTTAAAGGCCTATTGCCCTTAAGGCCTGTTGTAATAGTTATAGCACCATCTCCATACACGGTACAAATTTCGTCGACAGTATTCTTTACACTATCACCTTTTTTGAAACAATGAAGCATAACATGCCGTAAATGTCGCCTTTCGCTACCCATATTTAACGCTGTGGATGAAAGTTTTAAAAGAGACTGTGGCACAAATGAAACGTACTGTAAAAGAGCTCTGGGACGACTGAAACCGATAACATAGACGTCTAGTAGATAAGCCTGCATGTTTACACAAGCAGAGCTAGATAATGCCATTTATAGCGCGATGAGGAAGAAACTTTTGGGACACCCTATTACTTTCATAGCTCACTTTTTCTTTTTTATTCGATAAGTTCTTTCCTGACAAACGTTTCAAATTGCACAGCAAGTTTTCCTTTATTTCTACGTATATTTTGTGTATTCAACATAAATTTGAATGAACATTGATTTCGTATTCGCAAGCATTCATTGGCAATTATATCATGTAAGAATTAAAATCTGTTTAGAGTGTCTAGCATATCAACGCCGACTTCTTCGACTGTAAAAGATAAGAAAGGAAACTCGCATTTATTCGACGTGAAGGTGCTCGGTACCGAGGAGACATGGCACACGCCAAGCATTTTACTTGCGAGCCCGACAGGAAACGTTGGTAAAATCGTTTTCTCCCAAATACACCTGGAGGTAGACCCTACGCAATATGAACTTGAAGAGGAGAAATTTAAGGCTTTGACAGAAAGCAATGCCGCTAGGGTGGAAATACTTAATGATCTGTTAAGTGTGCACCTGGGACTTGAACTTCGTAAAACTACAAATTTAGCTATTTCTTATACGCCAGCTTACTTCTTGGGCCGACACGAGGTATATTTGTGACATATTTCATTAACTTCAGTTTCTATCAAAGACATCAGAATGATAATTTATTAAGAACATTTTGAAAAGTTTCATAGATACAGACACGCATCAAAATATGTTTCAATGAGTATACAGGATGGTTCACCTGAGGATGATCATCCAACTATCTCCCTCAATTGTGACGATATAAAAAATATTTTCTATGCATTCCGATTGGCATCCAAGAACGAAAACACTGTAAACGATACTGTAGCTAAGTTGCAAAACATTTTATTATCAACTATAATAATGAAGGACAAAAATGTTAACTTATACAGAAAAAGAATTAGACTTATACAGAAAATATTCTTCGTATTGTCACAAGTAAAGAAAATATTTAAGTATTTGAATTAATAATGTTTGTTAGTTGTTCAGTAACATAAAAGAATATTGTATGTGTTCACAGTTTACAAGCCTCCCTGTGCTTCTTTCATTGTTATCTATACACATATTTATGGTAGCATCTATCTATCATGTGGTATACTTTTACATAAATTATGTTGGACCCCTGCTACCCGTGCAAGTCAATGTCCAATACCTTGATAGCCTGTGAAGATACCGCTTCGGTCATGATTTTATAACGAGTAGGGACACGTTTTTCAGTTTGTTGCATTGATTTATTTCTGTTAATTAACATATGAGACTATGAGAATGAGACCATGAAATTAAATCAGAACCGAATCGCATTGCGGACACGAAGCTAATATTGCTGTTAAAAATGTTTCGATTAATCACAATCTGCCTTATATACATATTAGGTCATTCTCAAAGTTCTATAGTTTTCACTGGGATTGGTTCAAGGTCATAATATTTAAATAACGCACAACTTTACGAAACGTAATAATTTCCATTTTATTTCGAAAAATTCCTTACCTTTAAAAACGTTGTTCACACGCAAAATATGTTGACGCAAAATATCCTATCGCTTCAACGACTAAAGGCGAACTAATACAATGTAGCGTTTCTACTTATCTTTTGAGAATTTTCATTAGAATTAATATTTAGAAATAACGCAGTTCTCGTTGCATTTTGCAGTTGAAGCTGGAAATGTTAAACAGACTAAAAGACAGGATGGCATCCGACGACATCTTGAAGTTACCAAATTTGGAAGTACAATTTTGCCGTAGTAATAAATGTGCCCAGCCGGCTTCGAGTTCCTTTCTTCCAGTCATGGTGCATCAGTGTCCTGAAAATTTTTCAACGATCGAGTATTTCGAGGTAATATGTCCTGAAGCAGCTTTCCGTTATATCAAGCATTTCATTAACAAAAGGTGCATATTTTCGAGAGCTACGTTATGTAAAAAAATATGTATAATAACAGGACGTTGACCTAACTTTGATCCCTGAAAATTAACGTAAAATGTTTTCTATTGTTTCATTAGTTACATTGTAATGATAATAATAACAATAATAATAATAGTAATATATTAGTATTAGCTTTTGACAGATTGTTAGTTAATTTTTAAGTAGTTGTAATTAATATAATTAATACTTTCCACAGAATTTAACCACGAGAGATTTAGGTCGTTTAGTGATATATGGGGATGTAATGACGACATCCATGGATGTTGTAGGGGGGATGGAGTTACACCATGGTTTAGCTGTTATTCCTTGCCAGCAAACTCAAGGACGCGGTGCGCACATTAAACTTTTTTTAAATAATGCTTAAACGTAGTCCGAAGTCACTCTTAGCTGGATCTAATTGCCAGTTTCAGGTAGTAATAGTAAATTAGTACCTGTCGCGTTTCTAGTTAGAGATTTCTTTTCAGGACGAAATAAAAATCTGTGGATAAGTCCTAAAGGAAGTGCATTATTTACTTTACAAGTACATATACCGGTTAATACCATACTTGGACAACGTATTCCACTATTCCAGCATATAGTATGTGTCGCGATTGTATCCGGAATTAAATCTCTACCTGGATATGAGGTTTGGCTTTACCTATTCTAATATATATTACAATATCTTTTTATTACATATACAGGTATAAGAATTAATATCGATTAATAACGAAACAAAACAAAACAATGGGAACTACTTAAAACTATTACATGCTACCCTAAAATTTCAACTTATTCACAAAGTGTCCTGTAAGATTAATAACAATGTTTTTTCTAAGCAAATAACGTGATTCGAGCAAACCCTGTATATGTATAGTGTATAATGTATTATATCACGATATAGAGATAATGTAAATTTAACTCAGATCCTTATTTTTGATGCTAGGATGTTGATCTCAGAATAAAATGGCCTAACGACATATATGCTGGAAAGAAAGTTAAAATGGGCGGCATGCTAATTCAAACTACAAGAACAGCTAATTCCAACATTTGTGATGTCGGTAAGTAATTTATGAATATAAATTATTGTGCTTTCTTTGGATTATTTTACGGGTCCTTACTCACACGATATTTGACATAAGAAGTCACACCATAGGATTACTTGTTAAACAAAGCAAACGCCAGATGCGATGGTGTAAATAAATTTTAATAAACGTTTATGTTTATATACATATAAGTAATTAACACTTCACGTTCTATACACAATTTTTATTAACGAAAATGTTGTTGAGCAATGATTACAGTCAATTGTTAATAACTTGGCAACATGAAGCTATGGCTGTAAAGGAAAACACAACATTTGAATTGCCGTACAATAGTTGATCAACTGAATGTGCGTGTACCAATGTATTATTTTCTACACTTAAAATTGTTAACATTCACTGTGAACACTATGACCTTTATCATAAAGGTCCGCAGTCTACTTATTAGTTGTTGCACCGCCATACAACAGCAAGAACCGAGTAGACTATTCACAAACACATAGTTCAATCAACGTATCTTTTTTCAAATTCAACACCCGCTTGTCACGTTTTTGATCATCGCGACCATTTATTTCCAGGTGTTGGAGTGAATTTGTCCAATAGCGAACCACTCTGTTGCATTAATGATATGGTAAGATTGATTAATAAAACTTTTAATAAGAAGTTGAAACTCATCTCTTCCGAACAATATCATGCCATTGTGTTTAACGAGATTGAAAAGTGGATAGATATCGTACAAAGTGGACATATGGACGAATTTTTGGATGCTTATTACATGTATTGGGTTCACAGGTAGGTTTCATAAGTTTTTCTTTACTTTCTTATAAATTGTTTATCCGTTTTATTGAAGAAAACTGCATCCTTAGACTTCTCTATCTGTAAGTTCTGTTCCAAAATTATTTCTTGAAAATTTCTTATCCATATATATATTTTGCTTTTGCAAAATTGTTTCTTGAGATAAGTAAAATACGATTTATGTAATTTAACGTGTCCTGCATAATATTAAAATCGCATTTTCTATGTTCACAGTGATCAAGATATAACAATAGTATCGGGTGCAGGTACATCAGAGAAAGCTAAAGTATTGGGTATCGATGAGTATGGATTTTTACGTGTTCGCGGGGAAGATGGGTCTATAATAACTGTACATCCCAATGGAAACAGATTTGATCTCCTTAAGGGACTCGTAACTCCCATAGCGGCTAACACGTAAAAATAATTACGTTATTAACGTATTCTGTATCTCTATATTGTTATGTTTTATTTTTATACGTCAGTAAACATGGTAGTTTTTTTTATGTTTGTTTCTAAATATAATAAATACACTGTGTGAACTATACTCGACCTTCTCCCATACCCTGTCATGAAACTTTTATGTCAAGGTTATACATACGTATGTTTACATAGTAAATTTACCAAGCTGGAAGCTATTTCGTGAACTATGCATCAACGAAATCGAAAAAGACACAGGTGTTGATTTCGTAGTTATTTATTCGCTGTTAATAAAATTTGAGGTTCTTTACAAAAGTTCAATTAAGGTCATAATAAACTTGACCGATTGGCACCAGAATATAAAACTGTATTTGAAAAATGAGAAACATTATAAGTAATACCTCACTACTCTACGCGATAATATTCTTTTTCCTCGTTACGAATTATTATATATATGTATATATCAACTTCGATTTAAACATATAAACATATAACAAATGGTATTTATCTTTCAATACTCGAGGAATTTCTCTTAAAAATTACATAACACGTCGATACCGCACACTAATTATCTAGGCATAGGTAATATAGTATTTCGTAGATAAAGTAACAATAAATTGACCTTTGCTTTCTTTGTGAGATTATTTATCTATCAGGTCACCATTTGATTCATTAATTGTCAGAAGAAGCTATACAAGTTTAGTTTGATTAGTTACAGCTATATTTAATCGTTAGAACAATTTTTATTTAATTAAACCTCGAAGCACAATGAGTAATAGGTGGTAAGAAGTGTTATAATCAATCGTCAGACGCGAAAACGAGATTTGCAATGCGTCCGATTTTCTTTCGGCTATTGGCCGTACGCGATTTTCGAAGTTCTGTAATCGTTATTTACGGTTACCCGTACGCGATTACTATGTTAACCAAGTTCTCACGAATTGTTCTATACGACGAAACATTTCCGCTGAATCTATATTTTCGTTGTCTATAATTTTGCGACGATTAATCGATTCGTTTAATCTACGCTCGGCTGTGAGGCAAATACACAAAGCTGATTCCCTTCGTAACAGCGAATACCAATCTAGATTAAACAAGTTGTTTATTTTAAAATAACAAATTATTTGTTCAGTTCTTTGTCGCTTTTGCCTTGAAATCATAGAATTAAATCAGTCATCTATGATTATCTACGTTATTATTTATACCACAGCAAGCCGGTGATGCTCGAGTATCTTAAGGTGGGGGTGCGCAAACAGGTGGAATAATTAACCCTCTCGCTATCATCTATCGATGTCCATTCGACGATCGAATGAAACAAAACAGCGCCAATAATTATACTTGAAATATAAACGAATTTATAACCATGTATGAAAATATTTTGTTACTTGGCAACAAGGGTTGAAAATATTTGTAAACGGAATCGCGAATCGTCTTAATTATATATACGATAGTTGTATAGTTGGAAGAAAGGGTGCGCCGCTCGGATATTAATAATTTTGAATATTCGCAAACGAATTTCTCTGTAATCTATGTTATCAAGTATTTGCGACAGTACTTGGCACTCGACAGCGATATCAAAACGAGGATGGGGTTGATTTTTGTAAAACCGTATTCCTCGGGAGTCAATGTTAGTGGTGCTTGCAGCGACTCTCGCGGTTACTTAACTATTTTAAAAACTCACACACATTCGCATACATGTTACTTACATATGTATAACTAAGTCTAATGTGCTTTCAGTGTTATTCAGATTTTGTAGTCGTCGGCAGTTATATACCTACATATATGTATTTTATATATATATATGTATATATGTATATACGTATAGAAGTACACGTGTATTTATTTGATTGGATATTTGACTTCCACTTACAATATTATTGTACGAATAACATTTATCTAATGAATGTAGTAACGAGTTGTCGAATAACAATGCAAGCGTTCGCCCGGTCGACGCATTTTACAAATTCTTTCTCGTCCAAGTTACAAATATAACATAATTTTGTGTTTGACACGAACAATGGTAAAACTTGCCGGACTCCGAAATGCTCTGGATACTTTTGTGCAAACAAATTATTATTATTCCTACAGCTGTTTCGACGATAAACATTACTATTTTCATTTTATTCTTACAATTACTCCGAGAAGACGATTCTCAACGTTAAAACAATTCGAATTCCACACGTACTATACACGTCGTTTGAATATAGTTTTTAAAGCATTTCGCAACGTTCATTTTGATTTATACTGGCAACATTTCCATAGTCTTTGTAGCTTCGCGTATAACACATAGCGCGCTGGAATGGATCGGCAACTCACAGTCGCTCTTCATTCCGTATCGATGGATTAGTCATCTCTTTGTATTATCTAGCGTTGTTAAAAAATTAAACAGTATCTACATATGCATCTAGATATATCTTCGAAAAATATTTATAGTGCGCGTGCATGGAAAGTAATTCGAATATCTACATACAGTTTCTCCGCGTGTCGCGGAAACCTAAACAACTGTTCCTAATTGAACGCATATATAGACGCACGCATAATTTTCTATAGTATGATCGATGCTACATACGAATAGGTATGTTACATATTTTTTATCGTATTCTAGATTAGGACTTAGACGAGTAATTTTAAAACTTTTAACGATCCGATCATTTTTGGATGCAGTCGCTGCGATTTTTAAGAGTTATAATAAATATATCGTCGCAACACGGTGATGGTAACAACAATAATATAATTTAAATTAACTTCTCGCAATGCGCAAAGTCACCTTTGTAATTATCGTTAGACGATATTATTATTACACGCGAGTTGAGGTGCTTGAAGTATAGATTACAGCAAGTGAAATGAAAATTACTGTCTCGCTGTTGCGAAAAGTATGAATTTTATCACTAACGAGTAGAATCGGATCGAATTGAACTATAGTATAGAAGGATTTGTAGTCCGATAATGACTGAAATATTGCATTATAAGTTTACACAGTCTTGAATGATAATCTTACAGATCCGTTTGTGAAATATCTTCGAAGTAATTTTTGATTTTACGTCGTTATATCGATTCTGATAATTTTCATTTGTTATCATAATTGATACAGCGATGTAAAATGAAAAATTATTTCAGAGCTAATAACAAATATTAATATATATTTAATATATTATAAAAATTAATATATATATAATATATTATAAAAATTAATATATATTAATATATATAAAATTAATATTATAATTAATAATTAATATTAAAATTAATATAATATCGCAAGTGATGACGATGAAATACGGAAAAGTGAACTAAGTATAGTGGTAACAATTAACGAAACATCCACCATATAGTTTGCCCTTCGTCGTCTACCCTAAAACTTTCACAGTAAAAAGTTACACGACATAATACTTGATTAATACTGCATTCCTTAGCAATTAATTCCGTTAAAATTAACGCACCTGACTAGACCAATGCTAAATCAACAGTTCGTATCACGAGCTAAATTCATTTACCATATTCTCGTGCCAACAATATTACATTTTACGCTCTATGTTCATTTTACATAAACAGAAATCTCGATATTATTATTAACTATCAACACGTAACGCATAATAATACTGTGTATAATCAAATCTAGCATATACCTCACGTCTTACACGGTTAATCTTCGATTCGAAAATCGACATTGAAGGCTTAGATACTACCTCGCTAGCGCCCTTAATTATTTATCGTATATTTAAGAAAACGTTCGTCACGATTATTAGTGAAAGTAAAGAAGTGGCAGTTGAAAGTTCACCGTTGTGATTTATACATTCTTACGGGCTTTAGTCTCGAGGAGAAAACAATAAGTTGATATGATTTAGATCGACCTACGACACTAATCTACCGAATGTAGTGCGACACCGAGAAGTGATACAATTCATTGCCAAGAAATGGGATTCGATATTCTCGAAACGTATGATAGAAACTCCGTGATACGTGAATTTATTAAACGTTATCATCGTTAGTTAATTATGTTATTAATTTGTTAAATAAACACTTTAAACGTTTTATAAATTTATGTCGTACCGAACCTCCGTTTCGTTCAACCGAGTAGATCTTTTTATATAGCGAGGTGAATATGCAGTTTCGTTTTCTATCTACGGTGATTTAGTTAGTTCTAATCCCTAAAATTACACGACCGACGTACTTTCCAACGCGTATCGAGATGGAACCTTCGAAATCGAATTATATCGTGGTAATCGAAACAATTCATACGGGGCGCAAGTCAATTTATTTGGAAGTTATTAATTATCGAGTTCCGAGTGTACATGTGACTTTCGAAATTTCAAATATTTATGTTTGGAAGACAGTGTCACATATTGGAAAATAGTGTAGGACTTCTTCAGCTTTTTAGTATAAAGAACACACCTATGTGGGTCTGTATATGTGGCATGTATGTAGGTCTCTGGATCATTGTGTGTTTTACACATCGAGTATTCGTTTATTTAATATATAGGATTCGCTTGCTTAGTTTTCTATAACAATGAATGGATGAGCGTGTAATGAAGTAATAAATAAAATAGTAGATACTGATACTGTTTGATCTGGGAAAAAGGTATAGTCTATGTCATATTAGGGCGATATTAAAGTTTGACTAGCTTTTAAAAATCATTTCTATTCTAACATATTCAACGAACTGAATTGTACTGTACTATAGAATGCAAAATAGTTCAAATACTTTTTATTTATATTCTGATCAATTTTATCTAGTTTCAGTTTCGCTAATTAAATTATTCTTCATAGTGTTCATTGATCATGAAACGATTACTTCCCTTTGATCACGATTAATTTAAACATTTGGTATTACGACAGTTACAATAATAAATAATAATAAAGATAAATAAATCGTTCAGTCCACGATTCCAGATTGTGTATAACGTAATAGTAACGTGGCTATTGTTTATACAAATTTTATATTGCATTTCATGAAACTGCTGTGTGCTATTAGTATTTCTGTTTCGTATTCCTTGCCAACGCTATTTTCAACGTAATTGCAAAAGAGCTTATTTCGTCCAAATAAATAAAAAACTATTCGAACAAATCGAATTTGTAAGTCTGTCGAGCGTTTTAGTAATTTTTAGTACGATTTGATCTGTCTATTAATTACTACGTTTAATTTTAATAAACACAGACGGTGGTACAGTAGTATTAAAAATCTTACTACTATTTGTTAGCCTATTCCGAGTAATAAATAATACTGCAGGGCTGTCGATATTTAACTAGAAACAAATCAATCGAGACGCGAGCAGTCGATAATAAATACTCGTTTATTCCGTTCTTATAAAAATCCTTTCGTTATAGTTTATGAAATCTGTTAATTCAGAGTGCATTGCGCGCAGAATGTAGATAAAATAATTGCGAGAATTTCACGATTGTATTCTACGTTTCTCGACGAAGAAAGAAGGTTACGTCGACACGATATTAATACTATTTTGCATGAAATAATGCGCTGCATCAATGTGCAACGTATGATTTCATTTAAAAAGTCGAGGTCGTCCTTCAGAAGGTCAGACACACAAAAACTAACAACGTCGGAATATCCACCCCTCGAAGCCATTCGAAACTATTCTTGTATAGTATAATAATTTCAAACTTTAATTGATTCATATATATATGATAATATAGATCTTTTGTAGTTCGACAAAAATTTGAACGAAATTTTTACATCTAGTTTTTTCAACTTTCTGAGAGTTTTCTCTCTGAATAGCACGTTCATTGTAAACGAAATTATAATTCGAATATTTATAGAAAACATTGCGACGACTTTGAGAATATATATCAGCCAGTGTAGCTACACTGTACTCATATTTAAACTGTTCATAAAACCTTCCTTCATCCGAGAAACGAATCGAATACTCTTTGTTTAGTCCGCACACGTATTTCTATTACACTCTGCGCAAGAACTCTATGTAAATGAATGCACATCGTTCCTGTATGTTCAATTTCCTGAGACACGCTCGCTTATAGATAAACTAGGGTAACCATATACAATGTACATACGTATACATATACTATATATATGCGTATTAATAAACAATATATAAAAAGATCAACAGAAACGTCTGATACAGCGAATTTTGATTGCGTATTGTTGTAACAAATATTTAACCCTTTTACAGATCAGTGTAATACAGCATCAGTGACCACATCGACCAACTGTAGAAGGGTTAAGGCTGCTATACTAACTACTTTTAAGTGGGGCACGAGGAGAAGTTCGTTATAAAAGTCACTATTTACTAAAAGTCACTATTACGTTACTAAAAGTTACTCGATTCGTGTAATGTTGACGTGTTTCTGTATGCTTGTGAATGTTCGTAGACAATTATTTCCGTCGTCGAAAGATGGGAACGAATTAAATAAATATCGAACGCAATAATATCTGTAACGCTGTTGAAACGAAGAGCTTCCCGACGGAAACTTCTCCTGACGGACAATTATGTACTCGATTCGGTATGTTTCTCAGTTTCATTTTTATAACGCACCGTCAAAATTCCGTAAGCGTTTACGTAACCTACTTTCGAAGATAAACGCGAAACGAGCCACGGCTAGCATATACTCGTCCGTTCTAACAGTAAGGGTCGCAAGTTACGATGAATAATCGGAGAATGTTGGCGAGTCGCTGTAAATATGGAAAGTTTGATCTTCACTCGGCGTCGTGTTAACGTCCATCTTATGAGATACCACTTTGTCGAAGATGCAACTGATTGTTCCCACGCGTACCTTACGCTCCGGATCGCCCGACTCGAAACACAATTGTAAAAGATTAGAATTAGATTTACATACAATATTACATAAATATTCGTTAGATCCTCGGATTTCTCTAGTCTCTGCAAACCCTGACAGAAAGTTCGTGACGAGGTACGAGTGCAGTATATGCGTTTGTTTTTGTTATAATATTATTTTAGCTGAGATCATTTCAAACAACTTTTTCCTTTACAACAATTTTCTGCGAAGCATCGTTCACGAGTTATTAACGAAGATATGGAGACCAATGAGAGGCGTGCTTGGCTGACGCCAGGCGGCGAGCCAGTCAGCGGGCCAGTCAGCGGGCTTCCGCTCGGCGGCCATTGCTCCAGCGGTTCTCGCCTCTCATTGGTCAATGTTTTTCGTTAATAACTCGTAAACGAAGCCTCGTAGAAAATCTTGGTAAAGGAAAAAGTTGCTTCAAATTACCTCAGTTTGGTCATCAATCGTTTTCGAAACGATTTCTCCAGTTCCAAATAATAATTCCATAATTGAAAACCATTTCGAAACCATAATCGGTCCAATAAACGAAGTTCACGTTCATTCACCGTCGTCCAAAGTCGCCCGATCAGAAACTGATTGTCAGAGTTTGCACCTATCTCAAAAGTTTAATGAAACACATCGATCACCTGATCAGAGTCGCTGGAAATCGATTTCCGACTTCGATTTCGGCAATTATCGCTGAAAGCAGAGGGACTAGACGCGTCCTTTGTTTCTGATACTTCGTGGACTGTCGAGAGTTTTCGGTCATCTTTGTTATCGTTATACACCTCCACCGCGATTTCAAAGTTACTCTCCTGGCACTCTGGACAGAGAGGGAGGTGTATGAGAGAGACCTAGCTAACCGAGGTCTCGACAGATGGGCTCGCCAGTGCCTGTGTCTCGCCGTTCGCATGCTTGGCCTCGTCCTGACCAGGTCGCGACGGCGGTGGACTACTGCGAGAACAAGAGGTCATGCTCTGCATTGTTTGGCTGCGGCCACCGGAAAATCGCATACTGTATACGACGCGGTTACCGCTTTGGAGTGCGCCCGTCTGAAACAAATGATTTGGCTTTTGACTACGCTGAATGCGAAGGCCGGAATGCTCTCTGGCCAGATCCGGGGGATCTAGGCGGATCTAGAGACATTCCTTCAGAATACATTAAGTAATTAATATCGTCTCTACGAGAAAATCAGTTTTGGGGGATGAAGTAGTATTTTATTATTTAAAAATTCCGGGTAATATTTTTACATAATATAGTGCACGGTTAATTTTACATTGTAATTTCTCTGCATCTTCGATCCTAATGTAGCGATTCAAAATTATTATTTTACTATTATTATTGTATATAATACTGTATGACAAAGCATTGCAAACATAACTTGCATGGTGTCAAGAGGGTGGTATAATGTAATAAGTAAGACACCCTCTATATAATTCTCGTATTTGCGTATTCAGAGATTTCAATATTATAAATATTGTTTATAACTTACGTTGGCGTGTCCAGGTCGAACATTTTTGTACGGTTGGAACAGTACCAGATAAACTTTCGGCGTGAAGAGGCAACCGAGAGCCACCGATGCGGAGATGTTGATGCACATGCACATACTTGCTATCTGTACCTATAAAATCGATATCGTGTATTTCCTATTTGTAAGAGAGCGCACGCTGTACAAGAGATCATTTAGTTAGCGAATATTCTACGCAAGGTGTCCCAGAACTCCCGTTACATCCGGATAGGGGTGATCACGCGATTCGAGCTAGCCTTTCCTTAGCGGAAATGTTCCCCGTGGATTTGATAACAAATTATCGTCGAAAAGCACGGACCAATCGAAGAGCAAGTGCAACCGGCGCCACGCCCCCACTGTCTCTGACACGCCCCGCTCTCCCCACTTCGCCGGAACTCGTCGTGACGTACTCTGGGTGTAAGGGACGTTCTAGATTACCCTGTATATTAACCCCTTGCGTTCGAAGCTATTTTAAACAATGATCGCATTTTTAACAATTCTTTAAATAGGGTTAAAGAGGGTTCCGAGGGCTTCGCTGCGGCGACAGTGGAGATTTTTAAATGGCGCCCTCGAGTGCAAAGGGTTATTGACCGAATATTTATTATTTGTTATTAATATTATTATCAGCATATGTCGCGTAATATGTAATGTTTAATAGCTATAAACACAGACCTTGTAGTCATTGTTCGAGCCGAAATAGATGGGTACGAAAGCTAACCACACGATGCAGGTCGAATACATTGTAAAACCAATGTATTTCGCCTCGTTGAAGTTCTCCGGGATTTTTCGGGTTTTGAACGCGTACAGGGTGCACATCAGTATTAGGAACATGTTATAGACGAGGGACATCATCAGAGAGAACGTCGAGACACGGCATGTAAGTACCGCCGATAACGGGTAGGGATGGATCTCCGTGGTGTTCGGTGGTTCGATAATGAGCCACACGATAGCACCTACTAATTGCACTGCAGTGATCCCTATAAAAACGGGAATTACATAATATGATATCAAGATCAAGCCTTTAACCCTGCGTTAGGCGCGTGGGCCATATGCACGTATCTCACTAGCTTATAATTTGCTATAGTATCTGTCGAACGAAACATGGCGAAGCAAATTACAATATACATATAAAATTAGAGTAATTTATTTATATAACACGACAATAAATTAAACAAATGGTACACGGAATTTTCAATTTAAACAAGGAGAATAGATTTTAATGTTTATAAAATTGTTAGTTATTCGGATCCATAGATTTTTGTATAAATTTCTTGAAAATTCTGGATAGAGTCTGTGAAATTGTTACATTTTTCAAGATTGTAATGGTATTAGTCTACTTACAGGTTTTGTGTATTAAGCGACTGTGATGTAATAACACATAATATATAATATAACATATAATATATAATAGATAATATAATATATAATATATATCCTGTTCTATAATATTCTTAATATTCTTTTATTAGAATTCCATGCAACGAAGCAATCAAAATTCGTTTTTAATTGCACCATATTTGCAATATTCAGCTATAAAAATTGACTGTTTCGTCATGCTAGTAAAACGACCATGTCTAACGCAGGGTTAAACGTAATTCATAGAAAAATGATTCTGTGCAATGATTCCTTGTATAGAGGAATCATTCTCCAAATGGTTTCGATTTAGTAATATTTACAATATTAATATTACCATATAAATATTAATCAAAAAAATATATTCAATAAACTGTATGTAAAATAGTATTACCACGTATCTACACACATCCATACGTAGGCTCCTCTGAAAATTGTAAACTCACCAATTGCAATCACAACTTGGCTTTTGGGTGACGTGTAAGCCGGTCTTTTTATACTCTTTGTTTCCTGATTGAAAATGCGGGATATTCGATTTGTTTTAGTCAATATCGCGCTGTAACAGATGCTCAAGCAAAGACCCAAACCGATTCGCAGATATGTACAGTTCCACGTTGTCGGCTTGCTTAATATCACGAAGCTCATACCGTAGCACGAGAGAATTCCTACCAACAATACGTAACATAACTCGCGTCCTGATGCCATGATCACGGGAGTACGATTGTAACTGGAACATAATTTCATATAAAATTAATCGAATCGTTCGGTGGCGATGTGTCGAGCTAACAATAAATATTCATTTATAAATTGTTTTTAGTGTAACTATTATCTAATTAAAATATAATTAAAATGTATCATTGTATTCATTACATTAATATTAATATTTATTAGATTGTATATTAATATTAATATTCATTACATTATATATTAATACTGATATTCATTACATTATATATTAATATTGATATTAATTATATTATTAATATTCATATTAATATTAATATATTAATATTTTATCTTTCTTCATTAGCCGTAATGCTATACTAACAATATTATCTTCAGAAGGAAATTTTTATTTCTGGAATTGCTGAACGAGGATGCCTTACCCTCTAGCATAATCTAGGTACTATACGTCGGAACCTACCGGATGAAAACGATCGTAGTGAACAAAGTGCTGAGTATGCCAATGGAAGCAAATATTAATGGCACTAATGCCCATGGACTGGACCATGGAATGACTTCGGCTGTGAGTTTCACACAATTTGTCATAGTCTCATCTGGCGCGTAGCCGGGACCACAGCTGCGACAAGTGTCATTGAAAACGTAAGAGTCTTCTCGGCATGCGACGCAATTCCAGCAACAGGCATCCTGAAAATTGCATGCTCATTTTTCAGTGTTCATCGTTTAACGAGACATTG
>CM052147.1:1155754-1166087 GCA_028455555.1 Augochlorella aurata
GGTAAACAAGCCTCCGTTCTACCTTTCCAAGAGGCGCCAGCATTTCGAACTTTGACCTAACCCTGGAACAATCGTATCTCCCGCGTTCTTCCCACGTTACACCCTCAATTTTGGCATAATCTAAAAACATGCTACGACGAGGAAACAATATCTTCGCCGCAATGTTTTACAGCCTCGAAAAGAAACTGTTCCAAGGTGGTTCCGTATAATCTTAAAAGCAACAAAGCCGGACAAAGTTCCCAGTCTTAGATGACCCATCCTGTGTATACACATAACGAGAAGTTCGGACCGTCGGAAATAGAATTCGAGCTCACAAAAGCTTACTACTCTTGCGAAAGTTCGAACTGTTAGCGGGATTCGAACGTTTGCGAAAGTTCGAGCGGCTCGAGAGAATTCGATCCCCATGAAGGCTCGAGGACGAGAAAACTCGGCTAGCGAGCGCCCCGCTTCTTTTCTATAGCCACTCTCGACGAAATGTTATGGGTTGAGGATCCGGTGAAAATAATAGAAATATTATCAAGAGGGAAGTAAAAGAAAATGACCGCTCCGCGAAGGAAATTTGTCGCATGCCGTTTCGAATTTCATGGAATTTGCACTGTATTATATTATATTATAGTATAATGTACTATATTATATTATATTGTATTATAATGTGCTATATTATACTATATTATACTATAATGTGCTATATCCTGTTATATTAGACTACAATGTGATATATATTATATTATATTATACTATAATGTGCTATATTATATTATATTGTATTATATTATCTTATATTTTATTATGCCATGCTATACTATATTATATTATATTTTATAATGCTGTGCTACGTTATGCTATACTATACTATACTGTACTATATTATATTATATTATATTATATTGTATTTTATAATGCCATGGTGTGCTATGCTATAATATATTATATTATATTTTGTTATGCTATGCTATATTATATTATGCTATACTATATTGTATTATATTATGTTATATTATATCATATTATATAGTATTTAGTATATAGTATTATAATATAGTATTTAGTATATAGTATTATAATATAGTATTTAGAATATAGCATTATAATATAGTATTTAGAATATAACATTATAATATAGTATTATAGTATAGTATTTAGCATATACTATTATAATATAGTATTTATTTAGAATATAGCATTATAATATAGTATTATAGTAATAGTATTATAATATAGTACTACATTACATAGTATACCATATAGTATTCCATTATAATACACATTATATATATTCTATAAGGATACTTCATTATATTATACTATAACCTACTTCCCCCAAAAACATTTTTAGCATTTTCACATTTCAATACTTTCACCTAATTAGCTATTTCAGTATGCTACTTTTTCACATATTTACTCATACATCCCCATCCATGTTTTTCCTCCTCCCTCCATCACCTTGTCATCGCAAGTTCGTTTTTCTTTCCCCTCTTCCTATTTTCAATTTTTGGAGCCATTCCTCTATCTTTCTACCCCTCCTACTGCTCACCAGGTCCTCCAGCCTGATTGCTCTTTCCACTTCACTACAATCCCTCACTAGATGCTATTGTGCACCAAATTTATCTTCACATACATAGATTGCACTTTCTTCTCTCTCTCTTCTTTCTCCCAATACCTGCTGCGCCTCTCTATGCTTCCGCATCTTACTTGTGCTATTAGCTGCCGCTTCTCCTATCTCCGGTCGCCTTATATAAGTATTCCGGCGGCGTTCTTATTATCCTAATATGTCAGCAACTTTGATTATATATTGATTTCTGTATTGATCCATCTTGTAGTTTTTAAAAGTCTTGTTTGGAAACTCGGTTCTCTCGCATTTCCCTTTGTCCCTCGTAGGACACCAGCTCCTCCACGTCTCGTTCTATTAATTAAGCACAGTTGATGTTAATAATAATAATACAATGTTAATATTAATAATAATGCACCGTTGCGAAGGCGATTTTGGAGAAGTAATTCGAATATCGCATTTTTGCTAGAAATCTACACAACTCGGAGAAGTTACACTTTGAGAATGATGTTTAAAGAATTGTAGACAAATAATTAAATATAAAAATAATTCAAATAATTAAAACAAAATAATTAAATACTTATCTTAATAACAGATGTTTATATATCTCAGTAACATATTGGTTGCCACCAGGACCGATTCACAGAGTACCAATTGCGGGAAAATGTTGATTTACATAGGTCGCCGGCTGGAAAAGCGTTAATTTTCTTTTTATTAGTAATTCAAGCATACTTTTCGCGCTTCGAACGGACCTTCTGCGGCAGCTTCTGTCCGAGCCCGTGGCTGCGGGAACTGTAAACAGTATGAGGAGCACGACTCTTGACTCTTGAAATTCAAGCACTGTCTTTCAATGGTCCGACTTCGGTACGGTTGTGGCTTCCACACTTTAGACAGCCCGGGGATCTTGAAATGCGTTCTGGGAATAGAGATCTCTTCCTGGCCAAGTAGCGGTGTCTTTGTTCGAAGTCGAAGTTTTCGCACGAAATATCGAGGATCATGGGATAATATTACATGTACTGTTAATATTATATGTACTTTTCCAGAGTGTCTCGTGGAGGGTGCGACCCGAAGAGGGTGTCACTGCTGAAAGAGTCACTGCACAAGAACGTTGAACATGGAAAAATGTTCCCATCGATTTTTAACTACAATTATTTTTACCATTGGCTGCCTTTTTTTAAATTTTTGACAGAAAAGTTGTGCCTGAGATGGAGATTGTGTCAGACTGCGTGAATAAAAGCTAATAAGAAAAATCTCTTTATTGTATAAATTATTTTATATATTCTAAATTGTATATTTATGTATAGTATAGTATAGCATAGTATAATATAGGATAATATACTACAGTATGTTACACATGTACAGCATAGTATAGCATAGTATAGTATAGGATAATATACTACAGCATAATATAATATAATATAATATAATATAATATAATATAATATAATATAGTATACAATAATATAATAATGTATAGTATAGTATAGCATAGTATAATATAGGATAATATACTACAGTATAATATAATATAATATAATATAGTATACAATAATATAATAATGTACAGTATAGTATCGTATAGGATAATATACTACAGTATAATATAATATATTATATAATAATATAATAATGTATAGTATAGTATAGCATAGTATAGTATAGGATAATATACTACAGTATAATATAATATAACATTAGTATAGTACAGTATACTATAACACAATGTAATATAACATAATATACTATGAACATTTGAACGCATCTCATCGAAAACCGAATAAAAATCCCACGAACATCAAACAAACGTCGAGAGATATCAACAATATAGAAAATAAGCTATCTCCAAAGCACACTCTATCGCCAAGGAAATCAATTACAAATATTTGTCGGGATTCAATATACACCATCGAACGCAAATTATGAACGATTCAATCCGTCACTTGCTATTCCTGTTTGTAATTAAACACTAATGATAATACCATATTACCTATTTTCCATCGATCAAATTATCCATCATCCTATCAGCTTTTGCTGCAACGAATTACAACACAATGCCATTGTCTATGTTTACCGACATTAGTCCCTTGCACTGTGATATTCGTATTAAATAAACTTACATGAAGCCTTGAATTAGAAATAATTCTCCAAATGTCCTACACCTAATTCCACGAACACTTGTTAAGAATATGAAATTCATTTATTCACCTCTCGAGTGGCATATACATATAATATGTATAGTTAGACAGAGCATCGTCCTCGGTCGTGAATATATTCGCAGTATACCTGCGAAAGGGTGATTCTATAGATAATTTGAAGTCACTTTTTCTTTAACGGGAATGTTGGTAACAGCTTTGTTAATCATCAGGTATTAACTTCTTCAAGTAAAATAATAAGAGAATACAATTTCCATGCAATAATCGCCTCGCTGTTGACTATAGTTAAAGTACTAAATAATATAATATAATATAATATTGTATAGCATAGCGTAGCACAGCATAGCATAATATAATATATTATAATATAGTATAATATAGTGCAGTATAGTATAATATTGTATATTATAGTATAACATAGTATAGCATAGCATAGCATATCATAATATAATATATTATAATATAGTATAATATTGTATATTATAGTATAACATAGCATAGCATAGCATAGCATAGCATAATATAATATATTATAATATAGTATAATATAGAGCAATATAGTATAATATTGTATATTATAGTATAACATAGCATAGTATAGCATAGCATAGCATAGCATAGCATAAGATAATATATTACAATATAGTATAATATAGTACAAGATGGTATAGTATAGCATATCATAGCACAGCATAGCATAGCATAATATAGTATAATATAGTATAGAATAGTACAAGATAGTATAGTATAGCATATCATAGCACAGCATAGCATAGCATAATACAATATAGTATACTATATTATACTATAGTATAATATCCCCGAGAAATCGACGTGATCCCAGGGAACATGATTTCTTAAATAAATAAATAATATAGTACAGTATAGTATAATATAGTATACTATAGTATAGCACAGCACAATACAATATAAAACAATAAATAACACAATATAAATTATAAAGAAAATAATATTTTCGTTAGAAGGTTGCATAAAGCTGCCAGGGACAAAGAAAGTTCTCCTAAGCTCGGATAATTGCTTACGAGCGTAATAGACTAGGACCCTAGTGAACGCTGGAATGATCAAGCTGCAGAAGCAACCGTCTAGGCACAGTATCCCTCGCCTGCTTCTCCGACGTCGTCAAGTGGCCTGCATGTGCTGTGGAAGGATACTCGACGCAAGGACACTTTACCCGTCGGCTTTCCCGAGAATACAGTGATTTTATGAGAATGGGAATTGACAGCAGTGGATTGATCCTGACGAGGAAGATAGATGTTGCGTCGTTCGTTGCAGGACTCGAGAAATGCGCTACTACTTCAGATATGGAGCGAGGGCTACGGAAAATCCTTGGCAAAATTCGGGAGAACTTTCGAATCGAAAACTGCTAAGCTTATGTTCCGTTTTGGAAGATATTGTGCTTTGATTTGTAATGTAACCATTGCGTTTGCTAGTAAACAAGTGCCTTGAATATTAATATTAATATAATAATATTAAGAATATTAATATTGAGAAATGATACTAAGAATGTTAATATTAATAAAATGATATTAAGAATATTAATATTAATATAATGATATTAAGAATATTAATATTAATATAATAATATGAAGAATATTAATATTGAGAAATGATACTAAGAATGTTAATATTAATATAATAATAATAAGGATATTGATATTAATATAATAATATTAAGAATATTGATATTAATATAATAATATTAAGAATATTAATATTAATACAACAATATTAAGAATGTTAATATTACTATTGAGAAATGATATTAAGAATGTTAATATTACTATTGAGAAATGATATTAAGAATGTTAATATTAATATAATAATATTAAGAATATTAATATTAATACAACAATATTAAGAATGTTAATATTAATGTAACAATGTTAAGAATATTAATATTACTATAATAATATTAAGAATAAAAATACGGACGATAATTTCCCCGGATTTAAATATACCCTGCCACGTAAATTTACGCTGAATTATGCAGAGGAACAACTAATATCATGCCACTATAAATGTTCATAGATGCATCCTACCGCAGATGTAATTAATGACAGGGCGTCCCAGCGGGTAATTTATATTCTCTCATAAGCGTGTATACTAAACAAGTTTGAAAAGTGTGCTCCGTAATTTTTTCATAGAGACTCCGCAGAGAAGACTTGCAAACTAATATATAACAATATTCGGCACGAAATTGTAGATTTTTCACAAAATGTTTGCTGCAATCGATTCATTAATTTATATTAATTTACACTAAATTCCGTCGAATATAATAACAGTAATTGATAATAATGACTAATGATAAATAATTAAATCATTGCAGAAACACGCGATCGTTCGTCAGTCGGAATAATAATGCAAGATTTAACCTAAATAATTATTTCTGCAATTATCTTCGTAACTATGTTTTCCATGTCGCAGAGGAATCGCGGGCTCTCTGTAAATTTAAGCGTGTTCGGGAGATTACGCGGGCATCAGCCGCGCGGAAAAGCAATAAACAATGAAGAAGATTCAGCCTTATTTGAATGTGGAAGATGATCCGGAGAAGTTGTGCCCGGAGGATATGCAGCAGCATTAAACGTATGTATGCTCGCGCGTACATGTATATGAATCCCATGTAAATGCGGTACACAGATGGTCGGAATACTTATCCACTCCACTCAGACCATTATGAGCCCGGGGTGTACGGAGAAGGAAACACTTCTGCGGTGTGAGTAAAATTAGCATTTCCTGCATATTACAGGAGGTTTATATCTATCGAAATAGAGCCGGCTAAGTAGTACAGATAGAAATAACTGCGAATTAATCGCGACTTTTCTTCGAATCGTTAACCCTGCACCCCCACCCTTATCGCTAAGCAACAATCTGAAGTAATTGCGCAAAGACTGTATTACATTTACAAGAAAAAGATTTATGGCAATATGCTATCTAGCATTCTGATATCACTTAATAGTGGTATTATTAATTTGTGATAAGTAATGTCTAAGTTATTAGCAACAAATCGATGCGCTTCATTGAAACACGTTAAATTATTCGATGCACCGAGTTGCATTTAAATAGACTGAATTAATTACGAGCGAAGAATAAAAATAAATAAAATTCTTTTACATTCTGTTTGTTCGGATGTGTAACAATAAAAATTCAGTTCAAAGTTTAATTAACAATTAGCGTCGTTTCATAAAAATAAAGACGGTATAAAATCGGAGGTACTTAAATTATTTCTCTATTAAAAATTGATAATTGTAAAACATATTAATGGAGCATAATTCAAATAAATTAATAAAGCGTGTAATATGTCAATGTTTACAAAAGCGTGACACAATTAAATATTTATTCGCAAGTGTATGCTCGGCGCTATCAGTCATTCGGTACTCGACAGTTTTAACATCGACGCTAAACGGTTGTCACGGGACGACCGACTGTCATAAAACCGACGACTCCCCTAACAACCCCTTCTTGCTACGGGTTTATCACGGTTATAGGGGGTTTTCTTTTACTGTATCGTAGCGGACCGGTTTTACGTAGTGGTGATTACAAATGGTAGCGATTTTATACGTCGGTGCAGCAATATTGTGCAGCATTAATGCAGCGTGGCAGAGTAGACCATCTTGGTGATTAAAGAAGGAAAGAAAATTTTCATTTAGCTTTTCCAGAACTTCATTGGAAAACATAATTTCTTATCTGTTTTCGCCGTTCCGACTAATTGCGATTTTTGCACTAATTGAACATATTGTATATAATGTAATATTGATCAGATAATGCATAATATAATAATATATAATATAATGATACGATATAATATATAATATAGTATAATATAGTATAATATAGTATAGCATAGCATAGCATAGCATATCATACCACAGTATAATATAATATAGTATAATATAGAGTAGTATAATATAATATAGTATAGTATATTATAGTATAATATAGTATATCATATCATAGCATAGCTGTATAATACAATATAATATAATATAGTATAATATAGCATAATATAGTATAGCATAGCATAGCATAGCATAGCACAGTATAATATAATATAGTATAATATAGAGTAGTATAATATAATATAGTATAGTATATTATAGTATAATATAGTATATCATAGCATAGCATAGCTGTATAATACAATATAATATAATATAGTATAATATAGCATAATATAGTATAGCATAGCATAGCATAGCATAGCACAGTATAATATAATATAGTATAATATAGAGTAGTATAATATAGCATAATATAGTATATCATAGCATAGCATAGTATAATATAATATAGTATAGTACAGCATAGCATAGCTGTATAATACAATACAATATAATATAATATAATACGATTAATATATAATATATAATATAATATATAATAATAATATAATGTAATATATAATATTGAACTCATGCCCCTAACGTCTCAGCATAATTCAACTAACCTAGTCCAATTTTGGAAAAATCCTTCCCTGTTAAAACCGTCCGAGCATTTTAATGAGCAGCTGTATGCGCGGGACACTTTTCCCGAAATTTGAACAAAACCCGGACGTTAAATAATGGAAATTTCGTGTCGGTCCGTCCGAAAAAAGGTTTCGAAAAGCAGAAAGGAAGTTTACGTACCATCGTCTGTAACAGAGTTTCTCAACTTTTTCGCGACAGCGGTCCCCGTCCCATCTATTTTTTTCCTGCAGCTATCCTGTCCTACCCCAGGGAAAGGTACAGGTTTTTCATTCGCTGCAATTTGCACAGAATACGACTACATAAAAATTTCAAGTATTTTTTAATCCCAGTGGCGTAACGTAGCGAAATATTAGAATTTCGTAAATTGCCTCGCTACAACGTTGCATATTTTGTTGAAAATTCGTATTTTGAAATTGGGGCAAGCATTATGTTATTATATAATAAATATTAATAATATAATAATTGTAATAATAATAATAGTAATAATAAAAATAATAATAGTAATAATAAAAATAATAATAATATAATAAATATTATATTATTTTATATCGTTGGAGCATCTTATACGGCAATGCAATTACTATCGCGCCGGACTACCCCTATTTTAGCTTAGGCTAAAACGAGAATCTTCCTTCCGCGAGGCGTAAAATGTCAACACTCCCCTAAGCAATATTTCCTTAAAATAATCAACCTAACTCGCGACGTTACTAACAACGTATTTTCGGAATCGCTAGCAGAATGAAGCTCGATGAGGTCTACCCTCTGTAACGCAACAATAGAACATTATACCTCGTGTAATTTACGGACGGATCTCTCTGAGCCCGATTGAAAACAAGCCGGGAAAGGTTTACTGTCGATGACCTAGAAAGTAGATAACGTTCGATTGTTATTCCATCCAATTTGAGGGTTTGATAACGAACAATGAGCGCGGGCGTGCTCTGCAGTGCGTTTATAAAATACGAGTATGCTGATCCAAGTAAATTTATCTTCAAGGTCGGAAAACGTACAGCCATTGTAAACGAACTGTTCGTATTTACGAAACCACGTGGGCTAACAATGATTCGAGTGGAACATCTGGTAAAAAAACAATCTTAATGAGAACGTTGTCTTCATTTTCTATTGTTTATTTAATGTTTCCAGTGGCGGGCAGTTCTTTATAGTTTCGATGACTTATAGAATTTGTTTTGGAAACTTTACAGATTATATATTATATATTATTATATATTATATTTTATTATATATTATACAGTGCTAATTAACATTTAATAATTATGTATCGATTAATATCTTTATTATAGATTCTACGAAAATATTAGCTATAATGAATTTTGAATCGTAGTAAATAATTTTACAGTTATTACATATTTTTATAGTTATTTGTTCATATTTATTTACATATGCGACTTATCAGCGAAAAGCTCTGAATTTGTTAAATATTAATAGAATTAAAAAGTCTCTTGTTTTCTTTATTTAATGCTAGCATTACCAAGTCGTAAATGCGATTATATATTGTTTTATAAAAATGAATTTATTTAAATATTTATAACATTTTCATAACATAACAAGTTTGATAGTTCTCGCATTAATAAAGATGGATTCCGTCCACCAACGATTTTAACAAATCGAAAATAACATAACAGTGTTCAATCAAAATCAGCAGTTTATTGTTAAAGCAACAATACCCACAATAGCGCAAATGAAAGACTGGCAGCCGCGCCCTGCTCGTTAATTACGCAAACGTACTCTTTCTCCGTCAATAATAAAAAAAAAGGAATACGTTATCGCTTCGAAGCAATAACGATTAGCGACGGAGTAAAGTCGATTGCAATTTTCATCCGCCATTGTTCTCTTCCATAAAATGCAAATGTGCCTGACCGAAATATTCTTGCAAACATGTCGCGTGTTCCCGCTGAAATTACATTGCGACGGATGCACATACAGCGGCCGTTGATGTATCGAAAAATATTCATTCGTATATGACGCAGACTCTAGATACTATACTTCGCATTTGTTATAGTTCGCCATAAGCTTGCTGTGCAAATTATTCGTTATATCCTTAAATAAAAATCACGAGACGATAAAATTCAATGAGAAAGGTGAATGAATCGATAAATAAATTCAAGTATATTTTAAATACAAGAAACGCG
>CM052147.1:1420058-1455827 GCA_028455555.1 Augochlorella aurata
CCCACCGACAAAACCAGTGTCGGTGTGGGAAGGATTATACTTGCTAATTCGCCGCGACAAGTTGCACCGGCGACGGCAAAGGGATGCAAAATAACCGAACAATGTGTCGCGCTATGGTACAGCTCGCCCTACCACGGTCTATCAGCGTAATAAATAAAAGCCGAGGACTGGTCGAAAGTCTCGCGCATCGAACTTTGCTTCCAGGGATCGATGCGGCGGTTTTAGATCCCCGCGGCGGGGATCGGCGAAGGTGAGGATTGATTCGCATTTCGTCCTAGAGCTGATTCCTGTGTCTTTTCAGCTGCTGGCGTTGCGGGTGCTGATGAGGGGCGTGCAGAACGACCCGGTCGCGCCTCTCGGGAATAATTACAGACCGCCTCAGCAGCTTCATCATCGTCCTGTTCGAACAAACATTGACTTCAACGTGCAGGTACCGAATCCGACGCCGGATTCAGATCATTATGCTGCGGAGCTTGACGCAATTACGGACAAAAGCCCTCGAAAAAAGTGTAACGCCCGCGATGATGGTGTTATAGCGATCGCGAGTTCTCGCGGAGAGTAAGAGACGGTTTTTAACGCGTTCGCGGACAGTGAACCTTTCCACAGGTAGATTTGTTTAAACTAACAGAGGCATTGACATATTCTTTGGTATAATAGTTACATTCTTTTGTATTTTTATTGTAGTATTTGTGACATAATGACAGTCAATGATATAGCATTCGCGTCCGCGATCGTGTTAGCACCCCTCGGGAGATATAATAAAGATATAATAATAATTGTTATTATAATTAAAGATAGATTATTCGGAAGATATAATAACTAAATAAATCTGAGATCTCTAGTATAGTCTGAAGCATATTCGAACCGGAAATCTTTTCCGTAAATTGGTTCGCGGGCTGCGTTTGCACAGAGATCCGCAGCAGAATTCCGACCGAGGCTGATTGTTTAAACGTTTCTTCTTCCTCCTGTTATGCTGTTCTCCAGGGACCGAAAAACTGTCCGACAATGAACAGGGACATATATTACAAAGGTATGAGAAGCTGTACACAATGGCCGCGAGATAAAATGGGAAAAGTTCATTGAATATTCGCTGGAACTGGGTTGCCGCTCGTCCCGCCTAATTTCGCGCCGGCATATTTCTGTTTTCCCGGCGACGAAACGAGGGTGAACGGATCCGACATGCCGGCCACACCTGCGTCCCATTTCGATGCAATTATTTATAGCGCACCTTTACGCAAAAATAATCAATTATTGGCCGGGCCGAATAGTTATCCTATATTTTTGCCAGCCGCCGGAGAACGTCTCGGTTTCTTCGCGTTTGTTTTTCAAAATTCAAGCAAACGTTTAGGATATTTTAATCGGTAATAGAGATTCTCTCTTCGGTTGATAATTCAGTGAACTTGTCGAGAAAGATCCTCCCCTCAGATTTTCTTTAACAGACATTTTTTAATTACTTCGTTTCGGTCTAAGAGTAACGGAATAAAGACTGTCGGTCGGAACTCGATGGCCTTGACAAAATATGTAGTATTGTAGAAACGGATGTCGCGCAGGTGTATTCTAGATTAAAAAATAAGTCGAAGGAAGAGAATAACATTTTTTCATTCGTGGCTCGGTTTTCGAGAAAACTCGGTTGAAAGATGCGCCAAGTTCTCAAATACGAGGAGAAGTAGAATTGGCGAGTCATGATCAGACAATCGATACCCATTTAATAGTACTTATTTAATCGATATCTATTTACTAGTACCTACCTTTTCTCGAAAGCGGAGTATTGAATGACAACAATTTATTCGATATTATCGACTTATTTTTGACATAGAATCAGGTGTATTAACAGGTGTATCACCAGTCACGTGACACACTGCATATATCTGTTCACTGATTTTGGTAATTTATAAATAGGTTGTCAAGGCCATCGTTCTGAATAATGTTTCGCTATAGATATCGTCGTCGCTTGATCTTCGTTTCTGAGATAATTTAAGCGAAGTATGAAATACCTGAGAAATATTTTAATAATTGCTTCACCTATTTCAATGAAGACCTAACCAAAATCTAACGTGAAATGCTCGTATGGAATTGTTCGATTCTCTTAGATAGAATTTCGAGAAATTTACTAAAACAGTAAGGTAAATTATATTAAATTATATTATTTAATATATATATATATATATATATATATATATATATATATATATATATATGTATGTATATTTAATATAAATGTTAAAGACCGCTCGATTATGATCTGTTCTTGAAACAGTAGCGCAAACAATGCAATCAAAAATAGACAGAGCATACGGAAGTGGATGTTAATGCTTATATCCATATTTTTGTACATTGTTCTTTATAAATTCACTCACACAACTACCGTTACATTAACAATCACCTGTAAAAATATATTTATTCGAACATGGGTGTTTCTAAGCAAGAACATAATGTTCTATGATCGATTTTTCATAGTAGCTATATGCTCGTACTTTACTCGTATTATTTTTTATTTATACTAAATAAATATTTCGAACAGTAGTATAAACCATCGAACAGTAGTATAAACATTCAACAATAACACTTTTCAGTAATAATAACACCCATAATAGAACAAAATGATTGGAAAGGTCTCGTTAAAATCTCAAGTGGGGATCGTTTTCAAAAAGTCGAATGATAATTGAAAGTTTGAGTCGTTAGAAAACAATGGATAGTTAATCTGTGCGTTTCAAGCAAAAATTAAATATGCTTGTTACTTCACGGGCAATCCGATTAACCCATTAACTGCCAATGTTTTTAAATTTTTGACGGGTGAAGTTACGTGTATGCAGAAAAAGTCATGCAACAATATAATTATATTCAAATTATTGTACACGTATGAATTATTTTATATATTCTAAATTACACGTTTATATATAATATTTAATCATAACATAAAAACCAAAGCAAAAATATCATGCTTCAAATATGATAATTTTGTTGCGTTCAACATGCAGACGATTTCCAAATTACTTTATTCGTTGAAAAGAAAATACACACCGTCTGCTATAAACAATGCCGACTGACGCAAACAAAATGCCATCAACCAGTCAAAAATCCCCAAATCTGGTAACTAACGGGTTAATATAGTTACCTGAAAATGGTCGACGATGAACTATCGCGGCCATTTTGACACCGAATCAAACGCAGCCTATACCGCGACCGTCTGTTTCTTGTTGCAGCGAACAGCTGGAAATAACCTTGAGGAGCCGAGGGAGACGGCTGGCGTTTTGCAGTTAACTACGCTTTCCCCGAGAGGATCTGGAGGTTCGCTGATAAGAGAATAAGAAAACCCACTGACATATCAATTATAAGACTCGCTCGATCGCGGCGGTCCTCGTCGATCCGATCGTTCCGGTCGCGGCGTTTGGCGCGTGTCGTTGAGATCGCGCGCGCGAGCATGAGAGAGAGAGTGAGAAAGAGAGAGAGAAAGAAAGAGAGAGAACAAGAGAGAGAGAGCGAATAAAAGAGAGTGAGAGAATGCGCGAGAGAACGAGTGAGAAAGAAGAAGAGGCAGAAGAAATATGAAGGAAGAAAGAAGAAACGGTGAAAAGGAAATGAAAAATGCTTCGTTGTACTATTAGAACTGCCGGTGAACTGCCAAGTATGTTTCCAGTAACGAGAAAAGAAAACAGAACACACACGATTTAAAAAAGAAACACGCGTACACACCTACACAGAAGATATACCTATATATGTATATTATATATATATAGATTACAATTTAGCGGAGATAAGATAAAACGTAAGATTACACAAGATATATTATCATACGTATATCGATCAACTATCGAAAGCTATTGACTATCGTGGCCTGGGGTGCGAGGGGGGACGGGGACATGAAAGGAGAGAGAGAAAGAGAGCGAGAGAGCGAGAGCGAGAGAGAGAGCGGGAGAGAAAGAGAGACGACTCTTATGTATAAAAAGAAACACACGGATCATACGCGACGACGGTGCACACATACACAGAGGACACACATCCACACATACCCTATCGAAACGAAAGTTTATACTATATTCTTGTAATAAAATGCTGAAAACGTAGACGGAATTGCGAGAACCGGCGCGACAACAATCCCATCGATCTGATCCATGCATCCTTTTCGTTTCGACGATTCTGTTACCCATTATCGTTTTCTAAGCAAGGGAGATTCTGTAACGCCTTCGCAGCCTTATTTCCCAAAACGCGACACCGTTGTAGAATTCATAGCGTTCGCAGCGGCTTTGTTTAATCGTCCTTAACTCAGGCCCGAGCAGAAATAGCATTGTACAGGGCGGTCGAAGTAAGCACGAGCCGCTGTCGATAAATTCCTTAGTTACGGAAACGCGTGGCTTCGATGTTACGCCGCATTAGAGAGGGTCGCAACGCGTCCGCCTCGGAGCATGCTAGATTTAAATTAGGCCGCAACGAATTTGTATCCGCGTAGACACCCTCCAATTACATGTACCACGTGCTCGAAGATGTTCTATCTTTCGTTTCGAGTAGACTCGGCCGGCTGTAGCCCGCTTGCCGAGCGAACACGCAGTTCAACGAATAATCAAATTGGTACTATGAGCGAGCAACCCTTCGAAAGAACATGTGCTACGTTGTCGTGACTAGGATATCAAATAGAGATTCAAAATCAAACAACAGTATCTTCAAGGCCGCTTCGTTCTACCCTACAGTCCCAGCACCGAACCTAATTTAAATAGCTCTCTCGATTTTCTAAGAACGATATTCGTCGAATCGAAAGCCGCGATCGGATAAAGCAGCAGCTCGAACGAAGGGACGAAAAGCGCTGAGAAGAAAAGCTTTCCGCGACCCTCCACCTTCCGGTTTCCTTTAAAACCCTCGCCCACGCAGCCGCCGCATCGGTAAACCAGGTTTCTGCAAGGAAACAGTAGCGGAAGTGTCGCGAGAGGCAGTCTCCTCTCTCTGGCGGATCGATCGAGTCATCGGCATCCTCGCGGTAATTAATTCCCCGCGCGTCTTAGGTTAGCGAGACCCTCGGCCCCTCTCGGGCACGTCCCGAGGTGTCCCGAGGTGTCCCTCGGAGGGTGGCCGAATCTTAAAAGCTCGAGGATTCCGTGTCGTCGACAGAGGCGGCCGAGAGGGTTCGCGCGAGCGGAATCGCAAAGAGGAAAAGGGCAGAGCGGGGTCGGAAGGTTATAGGGCGAGAGGGCGGAGAGGGCCGTCGGCGGGGTCGAGGGGTTGGAACGGATTTCATTGAACCAGAGAATTCGACGGTGCTGCCCGCGGACGGTCGTCTATGCGGCAAGGGAGTCGAAAAGGGACAGTCAGCGAGAGGGAGGAGATCGAGACGGGAGCGAGGAGAGAGGCGCGGGAGGAAGGGGTGTTCGAGGAGCGGGAGAAGGGGAAGCGAGAGGAACAGACACGGGGACACGGAGGCATCGTGTCGGTGGCCTCTGCGGCAAATCTGCAGGTTTCGCGTGTGGTGTGTGCTGGGACGGGCAGCGATCGCGATCCTCGGCTCCGTCGAGACGATAAGATCGGCGGGTCGTGTTCTCGAGGCAACGGGCAGGTGTGTTCCCTCCGGTGGAAAAGCAGGGTCGAACTGGCGCCGGCGGACGCACGGCGCTCGGGGGATGAAAATGTTCGATGGAGCGGCGCGGTCGCAGCATCTCCCATCGAAGAGCGACGCTCAGACGCTCGGGCTGAAACGGATGGGCAAGCCGAGCTGGGAATCGGCTGGTTCGGCGGCTCTTGTGTGTTCGGCGGCTCCTGTGTCGGCGACTTCGGCGGCGGTTAGCCGGATTGATTGATCGCCGAAGAGGATAATAGAAAAGTACGCTCGATGCCAGTCGACGACCCCGCGTCGGCACAGGTGGGGGGTGTCCTCTCGTGAGAACGGGCGAACACACGTCCGCACGGGCCGATACTACGCGTGGAGAGGAGAAGCTGACAAGTGCGTCGTCGTCGTGTCTGTTTCCGTTTCTGGGACTCGAAAGGCTTCCTGCTTTCGTCCGCTCTCGCCTGCTGCCGTCCGCTTTCGGCCGCTTCGACTCGCGGATCGTCCGCGGTGAATCGGTGAATCGGTGAATCGGTGAATGAAGACACGGGACACGGATCGCGGGTGGGGGAGGAGAGGACAAGCTGCCTCCGAGACAGCAGAGACTGTGGTGTTTGCGAGTGAAAACGGTGCGGCCGAGTTTCCTCGAGGAGCCAAAGGGATATCGTCGTCGTCGTCGTCCTCTTCGACTGCCGGTGAGCCATCGTTTCTGGTCCCCGGTGGCGTCCGCTAGCTAACCCTCATTCGATACGCGACCGTGTCGGTTCGGCCGCGCCGCCGATGGTCGGAGCCAAGTTGCTCGCAAGAATTCAATTAGCTCGGCGGTGTCCTTCGCGTCGCGGGGTAGGACGCGCGGTGTTCCGTATATCGGAGGGTCTGGAAATTATTGGGCTCGCGGCGTGCTCCTCGAGCAGCCGAGTTTTACGACTAATTTATGATCGATATAAATTTCGTGGCGCATTACGCGGGCATACCATTAGCCGAGTCAGCAATTAATATGCCTTAGTAGGCGGCCGGAAGCGCTCGTATGGCCCGGGACGGAGGTTGCTGTCCTGGAGGGGCTTGAAAATTCGCGTTCGTTGCCCGATATCAAAGCAAGCTCCGTCCACGAGCACGACGAGTCTTGTCGAGCTCGAGTCGGGTCTCGTCGCCGTGTTGTCGTGTCGCGTTGCGTCGGGAAACAACGTCGACGCTCTCTGTGCTGCGCGTACCCGTAATCGACTCGAAAACGCGTTCGAGCATCGTTTGTTTGGTCACACCGGCGCGTTGATGCTAGGATTTGATTCGCGGACGAAAAACGAGCGAGAGGAAGAGCTGACGGAGCAACACGGGAGACCGAGAAAGAGACGGAGAAAGAAGTGGGGAGAGAGAGAGAGACGGAAAGAGAGCGAGAAAGAGAGAGAGAGAGAGAGAGAGAAAGAGGGGGAGACAGAGAGTGAGAGGAAGCCAGAGATAAAACAAAAAAAAGGAGGTTACATAATCGAGGGATTGTTGTTCTTTGTTTGTTGCAGATTAGAGGGCCGGCGAGACGGAATCGGAGAAGTAGGCCAGCCCGCGCGCACCGCGAATACCGTACGCCGCGCTTAATCAGAATGAAATCTAAGAACCCTTGGACAATAGGTCCGTGATGCCTGAAGGAGACCGGTCGGCGAAATGAAAGCCCCTGAGAAACAATGGAAGCGTCCACGCAAGCATGACGGCCCCATTCAGACACGCAGACGGCATGCTTAGTGGCGGCCAAACGAGACGATCAAGTAAGAACACCGACAGGGCTTCCGAGGAATCGCGTTCCCGATGTTCGAATCGCGATCCCCGATCACCGATGTCCAATGCTCCCACCCAGCATTACTCGACTGTTGCACCTAAGGCACCCTCGAGCTCCATTTTGTCCCGTAATAACTGCGCGTTTCCGTCTCCTGCGAGCATCATCTCCGAACGATTGCCTCGAACGTAAAGTAACACATTGTTCGCAGACTTCTTCGATATGTATCGCGGAACATTTCGGCTCGCAAAGAGTCGCAAATAAAACAAAGACCACGGACCTGTAAAGCGCGTCGATTTTTCTATCACTCCGGGCACGCGGAGAATACCAGTTTTCAATCGATATCGCCCGACGGAAGTTTGCCTCCGAAAGCTGGGGATCGCGAGCAAACAGTCTAAGAATTAAATGGGATATTGAATCCGTGTTTACCCCGGTTCGAATCTTTCGCAAGGTAATTCGAATCGTCGCTGCCTCGGTCTCTGCGAGACAAGCTCTGTCACCGATTGAAATCTCCCCGCGAATGTATTAGTATAATCATATTTACGCCGACTGTACTGCCGGCGTCGAGAAATCGATTCGACTAATACCACCGACGCATTCGATACACCTCCGATCCGATGCTCAGAAATTCATCCGTATTGCTATTAATGAGCCGTCGAATCGATCCTGCCGGTCGCTTCAGCAATTATTTCCGCGTCTATTAGCTTTGAGAAAATTCCATAGCGAGCCGGACGATTTTCACTGTAACCTCGCGATCTTCTTTGTCCACCTGCGCGATTGTTTCGCTCTTTGCTAAATAATGGAAAGCTCCTACGGTGGTCGAACCGATTGCCGAACGGTTTTCGTGGGCCGTCGGTAATTCCGCGTTGGTCGATTAAGTGTCCACAATCGAAAAGTACACGATTCCATCGATAATGCATTCATCCCTTTGTTCCTGATTTTATCCTCGCTTTTGTACCCGGCGACTTAGCGAGCGCAGCCCGGGATACCGTTCAGCCCCCGCCGGATGATTTCCATTTCGATTGTCGCATTAATATTCGACGTCGCGTAAACAAATAGGTAAGCCGCCCGTGCATCGTTACCAACAGCGTTCCCTTTGATGAAAATATTCAGACACTCGTTACACGCTCCGCTTTCCGAATCTCCTTCCGCGATGGCGACCGCGCGAGATCGCTTTCTCCCGCGGAAATCTTCGATTCCAACGCGCAGAATTCCGCTCCCTTTAATCATCCCTGAAAAAGCCGGAGCCGCGGGTACCCAGCAAAACGCCTCCTCTTAGCTCTGTTTAACCGCTAATAAAACGCACGAAATAAAGTCCGAGCTCCCCCCCATTCTCCGAAAAAGTCCGCACAGTGCTTTCACGTCTCGTAATAGAAGCGGTCTCTTTCATTCTGTTTTATTCACCTGCCAGCAGCAGAGCACGCCAGGCCGGCTCTGCTCCCGAATCGTTTCACGCACGTCCGGTGTAATTACTAATTAGAAAAATTGTTACCTCGCTTCCGCGGGAAAGAAACGTTCTCCGGCGAGCAAACAGCTGCCCCCGCGGCTTTTAACGCAGTTCTTTAAGCGTAACCGCAATCGTAATCATTTCCATCCCGGTTTATCGACGCTGAAAGGTTTCGTTTCTCCTTCGCATCGCGCGATCCAATTTTCTTTTCGCCACGCGTTCGCAGCGGATTCCTGCCGTCGAACGGGGACTGTTGTAATCGGTAAAGATAATCGAATCGCTGTTGAACAGAAGCGGAGCATGCCGGGAGGATCAAATTGACGAGTGCGCGCGGCAAAGGGACGTAAACAGGACTTGTCGGGATGAAACGCGACCACGCGCTGTTGCTCGCCGAGGACCGGGCCGAGCTTACATTTGTTTTTGAAACGATCATTGCGACAGAGGAATTAAAATCGACGAGAGGCTGGAGCACGTGTCGCGTTTAATCAACAGCGCACAATAACGCGCGTTAAGTAGCGACGCTTATGTCGCGGAGGGCGTGTTTAATCCGGAAATTATCACGCGTAATTTTACATGCTTGCGTAAATGGGCTAAATGACAGAGTGGCCGGACAACAATGAAGGTTTCTAAACGTTACACGTGGATTGTTGCGCTCAATCATCGCACGAGCACCGAACCCTCCAACGTAACGGATGATTATTTTAATATTATACATGCTTGTTGCGATGCTTTTCTATACCTCCTCTTTTCCCGCTCGATTTACGGAAGCTTAATACTGTCGAAAATATGGTGGGACAAGAGTTTATTCTTTAGCAGTGGTTCCACAGGGCTTATAGTTTTCATAGTTGTAAGTTTAATGGGGTGCTCATCTTGCGCGGTGAAAAGCTGTTGAATCAGTGATAATTGTTTTTCTTTCGATTTTTATGAGTCATTGATCATTATCTCGTTGTTTGGTAATTGTAGATTTCACTGGAAATGGCGATTTGGACTTAGTTTTTGCTGGAAGTGGCAATGAAGATTTAGGTTTCGCTGAAACCAACGAATTAGCTTCAGAGTTCCCTCAATTTTAAGAATTAGCTTTAGATTTTGATGAAACCAACGATTTAGTATTGATGAACAAATGGAATTGTACTAGTTAGTACTATACAACACAGGAAGAATAAAGATTTATCTGTAGATTTCGTGGAAAATGACGATTTAGCTTTAGGTTTTGCTGAAACCAATTATTTAGCTTTAGATTTTCCTCAATCTTAAGAATTAGTTTTAGATTTCACTGAAAACAACGATTTAGCATTAGAGAACAAATGGAATTTTACTAGTTAGTACTATGCAACACAGGAAGAACAAAGATTTATCTATAGATTTCGTTGAAAATAACGATTTAGCCTTAGGTTTTGCTGAAACCAATGATTTAGCTTTAGATTTCTCTGAATCTTAAGAATTAGGTTTAGATTTCGCTGAAAACAATGATTTAGTATTGATGAACAAATGGAATTGTACTAGTTAGTACTATGCAACACAGGAAGAACAAAGATTTATCTGTAGATTTCGTTGAAAATGACGATTTAGCTTTAGGTTTGCTGAAACCAATGATTTAGCTTTAGATTTTCCTCAATCTTAAGAATTAGCTTTAGATTTCGATGAAACCAACGATTTAGTATTGATGAACAAATGGAATTGTACTAGTTAGTACTATACAACACAGGAAGAATAAAGATTTATCTGTAGATTTCGTTGAAAATGACGATTTAGCCTTAGGTTTTGCTGAAACCAACGATTTAGCTTTAGATTTCTCTGAATCTTAAGAATTAGCTCTAGATTTTGCTGAAATCAACGATTTAACATTAGAGAACAAATGGAATTTTACTAGTTAGTACTATACAACACAGGAAGAACAAAGATTTATCTGTAGATTTCGTTGAAAATGACGATTTAGCCTTAGCTTTAGCTGAAAGTGACAATTCAGCTTTAGGTTTTGTTGAAACCAACGATTTAGATTTAGATTTCCCTCAATTCTAAGAATTAGTTTTATATTTCGCTGAAATCATCGATTTAGCATTAGAGAACACATGGAATTTTACTAGTTAGTACTATGCAACACAGGAAGAATAAAGATTTATCTGCAAATTTCGTTGAATATGAAGATTTAGCCTTAGATTTCGCAGAAAGTGACGATTCAGGGACGACAGTTCATTCTTTAGCACTGGTCGCATAGTTTTCTCGCTGTAAGTTTAATGGGGTGCTCACAAAATTCTCACAGTACTCACAAAAACAGTGCCAATTGTTTTCCTTTCAATTTTGATGAGTCATTAATTATTATCTCGTCGCTTAACCATTTCAGTGATTTTTAACAAAATGAAAAATATCAAAATTATACCGGTTATACATAGAAATACTGACATTTATCGTTTTCCCTATTTCATTATTATTTTAAAAGCATTTTCAAGTACAGATGTAGAACCAGTATTATTTTACTATACAAGGTGGGCTGGAATTCGTAGTACAACCGAGCAGGGGATGATTCTACGTTAAAAAAATGGAGAAAAATTTGGTGTAACATTTTTTTTATCCATGGCTCAGTTTTCGGGAAAATCGACTTTAAAGTTTGTTCATCTTGTTAAAGGATTTTATTATTTATTCTTCTACCATAATTGTCTATCTCCGTCCGAGTTAGTTTTTGCAAACATTAACAATGATGGGATCCCGTTTACTGCGTATAGTTCGCAACAATTAATGTTTGTAAACATTTCGGACGGAGGCAACTACGGTAGAACAATAGACGACGATTAAATCTTTTACAAAGATGAACAAACTCTAAAGACAATTTTCTCGAAACAGAGACCCGAAAATGAGAAAATGTCATACTAAATATTTTTCTTATTTTTTCACGTAACATTATTCCCTGTTCACTTGTACTACGAATTCCAGCACACCCTATATACGTTAGCAAATATCGAAGCTGATACGCGGTACCAATTGTTATCATTAAAATTATATTGCTGAAATTCAATAGTTATAATACCCAAATCAGAGTAATTACTAGCATGTTGATAGTAATATACAGGGTGTGCCGAAAATCGTGGTAAGCCTTTGTTTTCAAGAAAACTAAATTGAAAAATGAGTCAAGCTTGCGTGTTCAACCTAATTTTTATCGAGAACGAAGCCTCAAATAAAAACGTGTTATTCTTTTCTCCGAGTTACTATTACTCTGTTCGCTTCTACCACGATTTTCGGTACACCCTGTATGTACTACGTCAGCGAGTGTGAAGGAATACGATATTACGATTTATAACATATCGCATATCTCTTGCGTGCAATATTGTCGGTCGGTATCCACCGCGTCTGCAGTTACGCTATACATATTTTATTACGTTAATATATATTGAAATTGTATTATTAGGACATAATACTATTAGGTCTACCGGCAAGTTTTGTCCATTTGTGAAGTGGAAGAGAATAATAATATTTATCGTACAATATAATTTCCGTCATTACTTATGATCTCTAGCCAGGGTAATGGCAATTTGCAAATACCATTTTTGATAAATATATATCCGAAATGAACATGTGCATACGTTCTGAAACTTGAAATGACATTATCTGGCAGAACGTTCCAGTAGAGTAGTATATCAGTATTTTTAAATTGATGATTAATTATTTCCAAATTAAGGATTACAAACGTGTTACGTAGAATTTACTATCTTATTATTTTATCTTATCGACGAGAGAATTCAATTTGACGCCAAATGGCGTCAACCGTAGATAATGTGTTAATATCTATTATACCATCAAAAGAAAAACCAAAAAAAAATATCGTCATTTATTTCAATATTTATGCATTTCGTTACTGCAATGATTTCGATATTATGTCAGTATAATTTCGGTATTAATGCAATACCAGTATTAACCCCTTGCACTATAATAACGAGTCAGACTCATAACAACATAATTTAATAAATACGGCTGCCAATAATTTCCATTAAATCGAAAGAGAATTTGAACCTCCTGTCATCAAAATTTGGGAACGGAAGAGACAATCGGGAAACAAAAATCGAGGGAATTATTAAGAACGAGGTGCTAATCAACGTAGTTCTGAAAGAAATCATAGTGCAAGGGGTTAAAATTAGAGCTCTCGCGTACTCAGGTACTCGGCCGTATCACTAAACTTCCCATCCCGACGGGATTAGAGCAGCTAGCCGACGAGTCTCCGACGACGAATCTGCGAATAATTCGCATCCCGTCGTCGCCTCTGAAATTCGCTGACGGTCTTCTCGGTGTTGCAGACTTCTAATCGAGGGGAAGAGAAACAGACTGTGGCATGTTAGGGGCAACGCAGCACCCCTTCCGAGGGAACCTCCTGCTGTCCCTGTTGTTCCTGCTGGGCACGTACGCGTTGCTGTCGAAGGCGGCCGCGTTCCCGGACTGGACGGACTGTCCGGCAGTGTGCAGCTGCAAATGGACATCGGGCAAGAAATCAGCGCTGTGCCACAACGCCGGGCTGACAACGCTGCCGGCGTCCCTGGACCCGGAGATGCAGGTGCTGGACCTGTCCGGCAACAAGATCCCGGCGCTGCAGTCGGAGGTCTTCAAGCTGTCGGGCCTGCTGAACCTGCAGAAGGTGTTCCTGAGGAACGCGGGCATCCACCAGATCCACGCGGACTCGTTCCGCAACATGACGATCCTCGTGGAGATCGACCTGTCCGACAACCACGTGGTGGCGCTGGAGCCGGGGACTTTCTTAGGCAACGAGCGCCTCCGGATCCTGATCCTGAGCGGGAACCCGCTGGCCAGCTTGAGGAGCCACCAGTTCCCGGTCCTGGAGCACCTGCGGACCCTGGAGCTGCAGAGGTGCTCCCTGTCGGAAATCCACGGTAAGGCGTTCGTGCACCTGACCGGCCTGGAGTCGCTGCGACTGGACCAGAACGAGCTGGAGTACGTGGACGCCGCGGTGATCTCGAACCTGCCTCGCCTGAAGACGCTGACCATGGACGGGAACCGGTGGAGCTGCGACTGCAGACTCCGAAATTTCCGGAGCTGGCTGATCTCGGACAGGCGCAGGAAACTGTATTCCGTGCCTCAAGTGTGTTCGTCGCCGTCGCGGCTCGAGGGTCGCAAGTGGGAGGACGTGAAGCCGGTCGAGTTCGCCTGCGAGCCTGTGGTCTTCGTTCTGGCCAACAGAATCCAGGTGGAAGTGAACGGTAACCTGAGTTTGGCCTGTCTGGCCACCGGGGATCCGGAGCCGGAGGTTTGGTGGCAACTGAACGGCGGCCCGGTGAACGCCACCAAGCTGACCGATCAAGCCTATTCGGGGACGTATATCGTCTACGCGACCTCCGACGCCGGCAACAACGAGCAGTCCACGGGCGGCAAGGTCACCGACAAGGTGGCCGACAAGGTTACCGACAGGTGGAGCAACCTGACGGTTTACAACGTGAGCGACGTGGACGCCGGGGAGTACGCTTGTTTCGCGAAGAACATCGCCGGTCTGGCGAGGGACACCGTCAGTGTGGCAATCCCGCGAGTGTACACAGCGCCCACGCTCTCCCAGAGTGACAATTGGCTGCTGTGGGTCACCTTAGCCGGCGGCGGGGCCGCGGCCCTGTGCGCCTCGATCTCCGCGGTCCTGCTGGCGCTTTGTGTGTGTGGTGGCGCCCGCAGGCAGCGTGCTCGCGAGAAGGTCAAGCTGCAGGGTAGCACCAGCTTCGGCGACCAAGAGAAGAAGCTGCTGGACCTGTCCGTGACCACGACCACGCCAGGGAACAGCAACGAGCAGGGCAGCGGCCACGGGAGCATCGTCGAGGCCTACAGCTCCGGGGACCTGGAGCTGGCGGAAAGGGGGTCGATCTGCGACCCCATGAGCGCCGCCACCGTCACCATCGAGAGACTCAGACCGGAAGTGACCAGTGGCGCCGCGAACGCGATGAGATCGGTCCCCTGCGCCTCCATGTTCCCGCCCCCGCCCCCGGAGTTCACGAACGGTGTCCTCCCGGCTGGGATCTTCGGGAACATCTTCATTTCCGTGTCCGTGCCCCAGGACTCTTCCGACCGATGCTACCCGGACCTGTTGGACCTGCCTGTTCACGGCGGCGTGGTCAACAAGTCGAGCACCGCCGTCGCGGCCGCCTCCAGCGTCTCCAGCTTCGCGACGCTGCCGCGGCGCGCCCTCAGGTCCACGGACCTCTGCTCGCCTTACGACAATATGGGGCCCCGTGTCACGGCCAACGGCAGCTCCGCGTTCTCCCTGACCGACGTGGACCTGCGGTTATCGCCGCCACCGCCCCCGCGAATTATACAGCCGCCGCACGAGTTCGTTTCTCTGTAAGGACCCGCACCGACACGCCGAACGCACCGGCTTTCGAACAAATAGTCGGTATACTTATTCATCCGTCGCTTTTCCTACCACGTTCAGTCGCGTACTCCTCGACCCCTTAGGGTTCGGACACGCTACCGGGCAGCTCCCTAGCCGGGCCGCTCCGGTCCGATTATTCTCTCATTGATTTATATTAGAGTCTTCGCATTGGCGGGCAGCACGGTGCCGATCGATACCGTCGATAGAATACGACCAGACCGACCCGGTTCGAGAACTGCTCGCTAGCGTGTTTCGACCCTTATTCGCCGTTTAGGTGGAACTTGCAGAAAACAAAAGCTTCCGGCCTTTCGTTTTATAGTAAGTTTTACAACTTCCGCGGCTCTGTAAGCGAATTGGAAGCGACGTCAATGAAGCTATCTGGCGATCGGGGTGATGCTCCTTTTGCTTCCAGAGCCGCTGAATGATAAGTTTTATATTCATCTGGTGTAAACTGCGTTCGTTTGTTACACTGGTTTGTTCTTTTAGCCGACTCTTCGGGGTCGGTTGAGATCGCTCTAGGTATCTACTTGTATCGGTGAATATAGATTCGGTTCTATTATGTTGATGCGAGCACTATTCGGACGGGGAGCAGGGGTAGAACGGTATTGCTCGTTGTGTTCGTTGTCGACAGTTCTCCACACTGTATTTTATACGGTGAGCCGTTGGCCTACCAGGCGAAACAGCGCGTAACAGAGGTCCGTGTCCTTTTCTCTCGACTCTTAATTTCTCTAGACGACCGCGCGTTCGCCTGGTGCGCGACCGGCTCACATTTTTAACCACCAGAAAGCCAATCCGCAAGCGTACATTGAGTATGGTTGTCTACATACAGGGACCTAGAACGTTTGTATCTTGTGCGTATATTAAAGACGTCCGGCAGGTTTACGAAAGTAGTATACAGAATATTTGATCGAATCCACTCCAGTTATGTCTGTCCATCCTACTCGATTATCTAAGACATCGAATGTCGAAGCTGCACGTTTCTGCCCGCGATGGTCCGAGCGATCCATCGGTCTCCACGAAGAAGAAAAGGAAAAACCCACGAGGTTCGGCGCAATGTGTCTTCCCGATCGCGTGTCAAAGTGTGCAAGAAAGAGGTCCAAGGCCATTCTGTTCCTTATTCATTTGGCTGCTCGTTTCTAAGCAACGTTCTTCGTCCAGTGACTCGAAGATCCACGTTTCGGTGTCTGCCTCGTCGAATAGAACCGTTCCGATTCGACCAGAGTTCGACGAGCGTCGATTCGACGGTCTACGCGAGACCCGGGCGCGGATTCGCCGAGAGTGACGGCCGACTGTAATTGGCAAAGTGCAAAGACGGCGGACTGCTGTTGGGAAACGAAGGGTGTTCGCGCTGTTTGCTCCGCAGGGCGACGAAGCTCGCTCCCAGGTGCCTAATCGACGGAAGGATAATTCTGTCTAACGACGGAATCCCGCGTGCACCCGATCGACGGTGCAGCTGGCCGAGGAACGCGCAGTTTCGCGAAGACAAGACCTCGTTTGTCCGTTCGCTTGTCTGGCTTGCATGCTTGGTCGGCGTACAATGGCTGCCTGCAGAAGATGTGTGTGCGATGAGAGCATGTGTCACCCTAGATCTAAGTCTCTTCTAGTTGCCAATACCCACGAAGCCAGGTGGTTTGTACATAAAACAATCCCGAGGGACCCCTCGCGGCCGGGAGGAAGGACGGAACGAGGGGACGAAGTAATGTTATCGGTTATCTCCCTAACTCATTCTCGAACTGTATCACTAGTTTGTTACCGTACTCTACGTGTGTACATATTTGTTATCGCAGTACACGTATTATAGCGTGGCCGGCGCGTCACGTCGCGCCGGTATTCATTATGAACACTTTGTCAATTAATAAAACGATTGAATTTTATATACATGGCGTTCTGTCTCCGATTTATTACGCGGAACCGGCTCGTCGATCCTACTTTCGGTCATTGTACGTCTTCTTGCGCGATTCTGTTCGTTCTCGCACCTTCTCGCTCTTCTATTTTAACCAATTTGCGATCGTCGTTCATTTAGTTAACTGTTTTTAGGACTAGTTACTGGATTTCGTCGCGGATATATTTATTATACCGATGAGATATATTATACTTAGGTATTTATTATACGTTAGTGCACGATATAGCAATTGACTATACAGTATAGTGAACTATATAGTTCAATTGCTATACAGAACAAAGGGTAAGAAAAGAAATGTCATGGAAGTATAAAGGTACGCACTGTACGAGATCAAATGGATATTAACACTTTGCACTCGAACGGTGACTCTGGGGCGCCACTGAAAATTGCTATTTAATTTTTCCGAGTAGAACTAGTAGTATTAGCAGCAGCAGTAGTACTAGTGCTAGTAGTAGTAATAGTATTAAATCGTTTTATATTTAAAGAACTGTTAGAAATTTAATAGAAAATTAATAAGAAATCAAAATACTATACGTTGGAAGAAATATCTTAGTTTTGAAGTTAAAACAGCTTCGACAATTTTTCATGTGTCTCGACGGAGCATGAAAGTTGATAAAAAGACAACCGACTGCGTGTACGAGCATCAATAATTTAAAAAAAAGCCGCCGTTTACTCGGATGTAAGAGATTTCGGATTATTATATTTCCGATTTTCAACAAATTTCTTTTTACGCATTAATTGATCAATAGAATATAGAATTCACGTATATATCAGAAAAGTATCATGAAAACTAATTTAATAGGTTGAAAAAATAAAAAAAGAACGAGAGAACACAGTACATTAAATGACAATATGACGACTTGCAGACACAGATTTAACCCTTTTCGGTCATATGTATCTTCTCAGCCACCGAAGCTATTTATTTACCTTTTTATTCTTTCTATTTCAATTTCTAAATTTCAAAAAGTAACAAATAAATTTTCTTTCTCCTTCTTAGTCTTGCATATTACGCACGGCTGAATTAATTCCGATCAGCATGACACCTACGGCCGCAAAGGGTTGAACTCCGCTTGTCCCAGAGACCAGATCACAGAGTCACTAAGACACGACCAGGTGTAAAATAATTCTCGTTCTCGCAATGACCTGTACCAGAACAAAGTCGCGAACGAGTGCGCATCGAGCGGGTTAATTTTCTGGGACACCGCCGAGCAAATTCCACGCCGTTGCGGCACAGGCGGAGGACGTCCTCGGTGAAACGCCAGGACTATTGGGCAAATAATCTCGCCGAGTGGGGGCCGTTCCATAAGGAGAGCGGAATTCTAGGAGATCCGTCTTTCGATCACCGTCCATTTTCCAATTCGAGGGAAACGCCGGAGAATTTCGGCGACTGATACCAATTGCTAAGTGTATTCGCCGTGAAACTCGAGGGGCGGAGCCGCTCGGAGGGAATAGGATTGCCGGATCGGCAAGGATGCGCCGTTCGGGAAAGAAAATGTAATTCCACCGCCTTTATCAATTGCGCGAGACGTCCGGACGATTTTCGCTGACAAAGGGAGCAATAAAAGCTTGTGAAATCACGTTTCCGTGGGGGTGGGGGCGATACAGATACGCGGCGTCGACGATCGTCGATATATTCATGCACAGAGAATCTATTTGCAGCTTTCTGTACAAAGTTAATATTGTGCGTCACTGGAACGGATCAACGAGTCTCGATGTCGGAAATGTGCGCCAGTGAACTCGGTCGTCGGATGGCCGGTGTCGAAGATCGTCCGCCGGAAGCTCGTTAAAATTCGGTCTCCCGTCCTAGTCTCGGCGTGTAGTCGTTCAGGGGCAGCTGACTGTTCCGGGGACCTGTAACCAACATCGGGTAACCACGGCTGTCTCTTGCAACTTTCTTCAAATTCGCATCGACTTCTTCTAGATCCGAAAATTTTTCATTTTTTTTCATTAGATCGTTAGTTGATTTTAAGCCTTTGCACGTCGAGTGTGACTTGACGTTAGTTTTCATCTGGGGAGCTCCTTTGCCGAGTCCCACTCGATAATTGTTTAATAGATGTTGCATAGCCTTATCGATCATTTTATCGATCGTGATTCATAGTTGCTCGTCTAAACGATAGAAAGTCTTGTGGAAGTTTTAAAATCGTGATCCTGATATTCTCTAAATAATTATAATGAGCGACAGTTGCGAAATGAGGACTTTGATAATAGTGATAGTAATGACTATATGCAAAAAGTAGATCGCGAGTTCTATAAATTCGAGGAGGAGGATGACACAAATTACGTTGCTAATGATACCATAGGAAAGAAATTTAAAGAATTGTTAAAAGTTAATGACTGTACTTTAAAGTAAATTTCAGATGAAACACTTGCACATAGATGCAACGTCCGCGCGCAGATGACGTTTCTTATTAATGTCAGACACGTGCGACCAAACCATGCTTCGCATGTGATTTGCGTGCGATGTGCTTAGTTATGCAGCGATGATTCGGAAATAGCTTTTTGAAATGGATTTACTCGTGCTGTTTCGCAATTGATGAAGAAATTCTGTCGAGAATTTTAACGCTAGCAAAAAGAAAGCATATTAACGATGTGTACAAAGAGTGAAATGAAGTGGGTTTTCGCAGTATTTTAATAAAAAAAATTACTGAATAATGAGGAAACTGTGATCGCCTTCTCATATTGATAAAAAAAGTATAGTTTATGTTAAGGTTATATTCAACCCTCTATTTTCTATTCATTTACCAAATAATTTGGTAAAATAGTCACAATAATATAATAATATAATAAAATATAATCAAAATATAAAAAATATAATATAATCAAAATATAATAATCACAAGATGACGTATAAGTCTTAACCCCTTGCATTATGATAACGGACTCGTGATAAAGATTTCATGCTAGATTTATTAAATATGATTATTAATTTCTTGTAACTCGAAATCAAATTTAAGTCTTCTTTTATCGAAATCTAGAATTTCTTATCTATTACTGAGATAAAACTGTTAGAATAACCTTCCACGTTATTATATACTTATTCAAATATTATAAATTGAAATAAATATCGATTAATACCAATGCTATGAAAATATAAAAATGTTAGTAGATTTAATGAAATATAATAACGGAAAGCAAGTAATATAGTCAGCACTTTCACGAAGTTAAACATTTTGATAAGCAACAGACAGGGTGTGCATACAAGTATTTTGGCGCGAAAGTCAAAGCCGAAACAAATTCAGAGGAATATTATGTCTGTGTTAATATAAATATAAATATAAATTCGATCGACGCGTATAAGAAATCCTGCCTTCTCTGAACAAATTTCCGGAGTTAGGTAACATGAATGCTTCCGATGCAAGCTTCTCTAGTCGCGCTAAAGAATCGTAGCGCGCGACACGGAGAGCATAGAAGAAAGTATCTACAACACGCTGAAACATTTCGCGCGTTCCCTTGGTAAAATTTCAGGACAGTCACGTTGGCCCAGCGATCGGCTCGCGAGAAATAAGGGCAGCGCGAGGGTAAAAATGAAATTGGCATTTGGATAGGGCCGGTCGCATCAACAGAACATTCGCGGTACACGTCCGCACTTTCGCTCCCGGATCACGTATCAACGGGATAGATTTTCACGCGGCAACCAGCCCATCCCCCAGGTCCCGAAAAAAAGGCACTTCGTGACGAGCAGCACGGTTTTTACGGGGGCCGATACGAAAAAAATAACCGGAGGACCGGGGGCAGATAAATGATCGGTGGGTATTCCGACAGAGGATACATTAGCGGGACGGGGGGCGGTGCTCGCGGGATGCGTGAGAATTTATCAAACGCGGGTCGAATCGATCCTTCAAATTCGTCGAGCGCATTTACAATTCTATCGAAATTCAGCGTTCGCATACGCAGTACCTTGGGCGAACAGCGGCCTCGGCTCATCGATCTTCTGCACCGGTCGATACTCCCGCGGACGCTCGCCCGTGATCCATTGGTCCCGGGTGTTCTTGTTCCTCGATCTTCCTTGGAAACCTGGCACAATATTATTGACTGAGCCACTTCGAACGATCGTTCATCCATACATCCTGCACTCTCCTCGCGCGAACTGTAATCTGTCTTCGACCTCGGAATCTCCGCCGCGAAAATCGTAATTTATCATTGTATTCGGAATTTGTTCCCCGCGAATCTTCGCTGCAAATCATTTCTACACCCGGCTGACGTCTCGAAAGTCGTCCTTGTACACGGAGAATTCGTTCCAACGAGCAACTCCGGAACGTTCGCGATCCGTTTCTCCGCCCGGAGAACTTCCGCTTCCCGAAGCGCGATCTATCTTTACGTTCGAGATCCGCGCGATCTATTCCGGTCGTAACTCGAAATCTTTGCTCCAACAACTGCAATTTATCGGCGAACACCGAATTCATCTTTATATTCAGAACCGTCGAGGAAAGAAAACGAATCGATTCTGCCGCGAGCTTCTCGTTTGCATTCCCTATTCCGGGAAGGTAGCGGAGTCGCTCGAGATTCAAGAAAAGGATCATAAAGATCGGAACACCGGCGTGGTTCACCTTCGTAATCCTGATCGAGGGCAGCATCCAGCTCCAGGTCGCGCACGTTATAAAACTGAAGATCCGCGTCGTTCTCGGGATCACGGTAGCGGTTGAAATTAACATTCGAAGTTGGTGGATCGGATCGACCGACCCTCGGGAAATGCACCAATCCGGCGGCACGGTCGGATCTTGATCCCACCATCTCCGCGTTCCGACCGATCCTTGGATACGGGACCAAGCCCGACGTTCGTCTAACATTTGCTTTCAACTTTTCTGCCTCTGGAAGATCAAAGGATTAAGACTTGGTCGAAGGGCTCGGGTTCGATCAGCCTCGCCGTGTTACGCGGGATTAGGGGGACGGACCAATCGGCGAAACAGAGATTCGAGGGGCTACTCGCAGTTCCTCGATGGCTAGATTACACCGTGCGCGGAGTCTACACCGTTCTCTGGCGCGAATAAAGCTCGCAGTGCCCGATTCTATCGCATGAAAAACGCGGCGAAGCTAGAGCGCCGCGGAAACCGGATAATACGCCTGGTTACAATCCGTCGATGAAGTTACCCCCGCGGTATAACGAGAGAACATTGTCCGGAAGAAAAAGGGACGCGGCAGTCGACGGGCTCGGCAAAAAGAGGCGGGGCGAACCGGCGGAAGAAGACGACACACGGCACACCGCGGCCAAACGGTGGAAAGTTTCGGAAGAAAGCCGCGGACGAAAGAAAAACGGCATTATGGATACCGGCGAGTTTTCTTGTGCACCGAACCGCGAAACGGTGAAAAATATGACAGCCGGAGGATCGGCCGGGGAAAGCGGATCGATCGGCCGGCTTCTTCACTTACGATTCAGAGAAGTGGAAAGTATTAGAACGGCCAGGAATACGAATAAGTGATTTGTGTTTCTCATTGCAGCGGCGTGGGCTCGGACCGCTTTTCCAGAGTCGAGGATCGAAATTCGATGAACCGATGTGCCACGGAGATCTAACCTGCACTGAATACCTCCAGGTATCCGCCGTCTGATTTTATACCTTGCGCCGCGACCGGGGCTATGGGTGTCGCCCACCCCTCGCCTCTCCACCCCTCCAGCTTCGCATCGGGGAGGCCTCAACCCTCTCGATTCGCATTCCCCATCTGGCATTCAGCGCCACCCGCCGCGGCGTCATTCTCATTCACGCGATCGGCAATGGTTATTCGACGCCCGCGCCGAAGACAATGTTGTCGGCCCGCAGCGTTTCAATCGGTCGTGATAAGGAGCGCGATTACCGATTCCAATCTGCGAATCGGCACCGCTAATTCCACGTCCTTGTTACTGCTGACTCTCTGGTATACTACTTACGCGCGGGAAACTGTGCTCGCGCTTTCTTGGTTGCAGCGACTGTGTAAACTCTTCGTTAATTTCGTCGTGGTCTATACTTTCGGGAGTACATACTAACGAAGCGGAATTGAAATAGAGCGTTCCCTGTAGGCAGTCGGTTAATTATCTCACTGATTAGCCGTGAAAAGCGTTTTCCTAGCGGCTCGAATTCGAACGAGCCAATGCAGAGTTTGCTGTAGTCGATTAAAATGTTTAGTTTGATGGATTAAAGCACATGTCAATAACAGGGTGTCAACGCTTTGCACATTCTCTTCGAAATATTTTCTGTTCCCAGGTAAAATATTTCAATATCCGGCTGGATCGTTGTTATTTGATATATATCCTACCGGTATTTATTTCGAGTCTGCATTTTTTTTATCAATAAAGTGCCAAAATTTAGCGATAGAGTTTGATACCACCCTTGGCAATAAGAGTGTAGAGGAGGTGTCGAAATTCTCCGGACGATTAATGAAAATACTGTTTTCCTGCGATGATAAATATAAAATGAATAAAAATGTAGTGTGTTTATATAATTATATAAAAAATATATGAAACAATCATTTATATATTATAGGAAGAAATCGCCTAGCTAACCAAACTGCGCATAACTTATTTGAAATGTCCGGCAAAAAGGACTTTGTTTGCAGATAATTTTACATGGCTTGAACATGAATTTCTTATTATGCGTTACATATTATGGTGAAATATTATTTATAACATTCAAGTTAAAGTATGTTGATCGTGTGTAACACATTTTTCTTATCGCGTGTTTTCGCGCCAGTTTAATAACGATGGTAATATCGAGTATCGAAAATATTGATAATAGTAACATTAATAATAAGAATATTGCAGTCAGCAATCACACTTGATATTGGTAATTTCACTTGACGATTAAATTTTCTTCAATTTTTTAGTCGCCATTGACGACTAAAGTAGGAAACGCGACATTGTCTATGACTTTCTGAAAATAGAACATAGAAAGTTGCGAGCATTTTCTGTTAAATTTAAATTTTGTGTTTGCATTAACGAGTACCACATTATGTCCTACAAGCAAGGATTCATTCTAACGGATTCCAAAGAACTGCCAATGCTCAAATTGCAAGTTATTATTAAGCACCTTGCGAAGGGCCTAGTCGATTAGGATCTCCAAAACTGTCCTTAGAGGCTTTTCAATGACTCTTCTATCATTCTTCTACCATATGTGCAAAATTTCAACCCTGTAATTAATCTCTGAGGGTTGTTATTTATCCACAGTTCATCCAATATATTTGAAACATAAAATTGCTTCGCCGCGATGATAATAGGTCACTCCCACTTTTGTATTAGCCACTCTCCCTTTGGGGTTCGGCCCCCCCTTTTGTATTGGAAGCGGCCCATTTGGAGTATGCACCAATCCTTATGTATTATTCTCGCACCCTTTTGTATTAGGTCCGCCCCTTTGACACTAGTCCCGCCCCATCTGGTTATGCCCTGCCTTCTTTTGGTTATGCCCTGCCTTCTTTTGACTATGCTCCGTCCTCTTTTGGTTATGCTCCGCCCTCTTTTGGTTATGCTCCGCCTTCTTTTGGTTATGCTCCGCCCTCTTTTGGTTATGCCCGCCCACTTTCGGGATGGCCCCACCCATTTTGTATTGACCCCTCCCCCTTTCATATTAGCCAGTCCACGCTTGGGGTTGATCCCTCCCTCTTTGAGGTTGCGTAATTAACAGGTCACTTTGACAGAGAAGCTGCGGCTTAAAAATGACAACTGATAAGATTAGTGGCTAAATTAATGCAACATAATTTAAAGAATATTAAAATTAATGTCGTGAACATATAAAGTTAAAGAATCGATAAAATAAGGAATACTCTAAACCTATTTTTGTATGCATTTTATATACATTCTCGCAATTGCAACAAATTTATCTCTAATTTCGTTGAAATTAAGAAGAAATGTAGAGGGAGGAGAAGAATGGCTTTCAAACTTGCACAACGTGATTTCAATCATTTTCCTCTAACTGGAGGCACAGTGGTCATAAGAGAAGCGTCGTCATTTTCGTGAACGTGTACCTACATTATCTTTTAAAGCAGATGTTAAAACTCTCTTCCATTACGCTCTAAACACTTCGTAAAACGTTTTTTAATCGTTCCACAGAGCGTGCATAGAAGGGGATGGAATCGGCGCGCCGCGAAACAGAATATCGATCGAGAAATCAATTCGGCCCTAACTCGCAATTTATATTGGGAACGAAACTCATTCCCGCGGTTCCGTGTCATTGCATTAAATACAGAGAAGCCGGAGCGGTTTCTGTTAATTGCAAAATACGATTTATAGGGAGGGTCGAACAATTTCGGTAAACATTAATTGCTGTCCCAGTTGTTTGCGCGCGACAGCTTGGCCCTTTCATTAGCGAAGGCGAAACGTCAAACACTATCGCTGGCAGAGATCCGGTAATCAGGTTGGCAAATCTATTCCCGAATCCCGCCCGCATTGTTACACAGTTCTGGCAATTAATTTTTCCACCGTCGAAATTAAGATCGTTCCACAGAGCAACGAAAAAACCACGCACGCTCGAGGTCCGCTCGCTCGGACCGCGATTACTTTTAGGGCAAACACGCCGCGTTATTACGTTTAATCTGCGCGAAAGGTTATAAAAAGCAATCCCTTCGGCAAATTGAAACGTTTCAGCTTCTTTCGGAGGATTCTCTTTGAATTTCCCTGCGTTTCTGCCCGCGAAATAATTGCGCCGGACACGTGTTCGGGGCGGATCGATCCGCCCGATTTTTCGAGTAACGAAGGCACGCGCTATTACGGACAATTGTAATGATTAATCATCGTAATCCGGGCCCACGGAGGCGCGTGTTATACGACCGAACGGCGTATGCAGATGTCTGAATACGTGATGCGATCATAACGGTACAGATTATGCGGCATTACTCGGCCGCCCGCGATACCGGGCCCGCGACACGCCGGAGATACTTTAATCCGTCGAACACGACGTCGTGTCGCGCGTTTTTCCGGGCAAACAAGCGTTTATCCGAATAAACGCCGGTGTAAAGTTTCGCGAACGACGATTCCCTGAAATCCCATCAGGATCGATTCCGAATAAAACGCCGGGCGCTCGGCGCGTCGATCATCTCTACGGAGCCGGCGAGAGCGGTTTTTCACGGAAAAAGTTGACTTTTTCGACCGTTCGTAAATCCCACATGTTGTATCGACCTTTTATATTTTTTTCTAGCTAATCGAAACGCTCGGAACACCGGAAAAATAGAACTCCTCTGACCAGACAGCTCCCACTCCGTTGTCATTAACCGGGAACGAACGATTCTGGTTCTGGTTATCCCTGCACGGGCGTTAACGAAACCAGCGTTCGATTTTTCAATTTCGAACCGCTGGAAAAAAAGAGAACTGTCAAAAATATCCGATACGATATTCCATTGCAGGCTGTACATCGTTCGACGCGGCGCGAGAAACCGCGCGAGAAACGGCGCCGTAAAATCGCTTTTTACTTGGCCGGGAAAAATCCAAGATCTCGAGAACAGCTTCGAAAACGGGAAATCCTCCTTAATCCAGTAGCGCGGTTTACAACGTCGTGTAACCCCCGGTTTAGGGGTGCCGGACGGTAGCGATTGGCTCGCGTTATCCGGGCACCGGTTCGCCCGGTGTTTTGCATGGGAGCAGACGCTTCGCTTATTTTGCATGATACAAAGAGAGCGCCGAGTACCAAACGGTATCGATCCGACCGCGGACATCCTCTTCGCTGTATCCCCTTTCTTGTAATAATACTTCTCCGATTCGGTCCCAGTCCCATCGATGCCCGCGGATTCCTCGAGCACCGTATAATAAAAATATAAAAACGGCCGATCAATATGTAACGAGGCCCTCCTCTCGCTCTCTCTCTCTCTATCTCTCCCTCCCTTTCTCTCTATATCTCCCATCTCCGAAGAGTGGAAAGAGACGAAAGATTCAACGGTGTCATCAATTTCTCTCAGCCCAGTGCAATTCCCATGCAAACTTTTCTATCCGAGGCGAACGGGTCCGGGCCTAATTTAATTTCCAACGCACGGGACGGTTTCGTAAACGGCTCATTTGCATTCATTCACGAGCCGAGCAGAGGCGTGGCGTGTCTCATTTAAATACAAAGGAGCCGGGAACACACTGTGATACACCGCCATATTTAACGTTTAAGATCGATCATCGCCCCGTTACGTTTTAATTAAGTGAGCTAGGCAGCCGGAGAGGCGGCCACGGAGAGAACCGAGAAACGAGCTCTCCGGAGGAATGGTATTTAAAGCCGGATCCGGCGTGTCCGTCGCGAATAATATTGCCCTCGGTGCACGCGCTTCATTAACATTGTTTAGACAAGAGTTTTCCGGTTCTTGGTGCTCGAGAATTTTCGCAAATATTATATCGGATCGGGAGCCGGGGGCCGTCCCCGGGGGACGAACGAACGGCAACTTGCTTTGCTTACTTTCCCGGCGTTCCCCGCTCCGCTCCCAACCCTTGTTCGCCTCTTTCGCGAAACAGTCGGCGCGCCATTTAAACGGCGTCTTTTCCTTTTTTCTTCTCCGCGAAAGTACGACGAGCTCGCAAATCATTGTGTTAGGCACAATGAAAAGTTTCGCCTGACGCTGGCAAAGTATCCCATAACTGGAGCTCGCGAGCACATAATGAAACAAATTTATGAGATGCTAAACTTGTCCCCTCCCTGCCAGCCGAGTTCCATTCCTACGGCGAAACACCGTTTCCTGTCCGGCGAGCGCGGAAAAAACTGGAGGGTTAATTTACCTCGTCGAAACGGTTTCATTCACTCGGTTGTGTCGTTTGCAGTACCGACGCAATCTTCGCTCGGACGGTTTCTGATAACTTCAGGAGAGCCGTGGGCAACCCTTTCTATAATCGCGGACGAAAAGATGAGACACCAGACTGATTTGTGGATTTTTGTTTCAGAGCACTGGACGCAATGGCGTGAAAATCAAGTATCACTAATGCAAACTTTTGAGAATATATCTTTTTGTATTCTGTAATTTTTTAAAACTCTTTTCAAAGTTCAATTTCTAATCCACAACGAATTTTAGATAAATATATTGAGCTTGAAAATGAGTTTTTGCCCGCGGAAAAGCGATCTCCGGAGCACTGTGCGTGGGAAACTTATTCTAGATAAGTTTTGAAAGCGAATCTTTCGCTTTTCAGCAGGTGTTTCGAGTGACGAAAGGTTGCAGATTGCAGGATTTCGACCGGCGCCGTTGGATTTCAATTTCACGCGTTTTATGCGCCGTTCCCGATGTTATTATCGCGCTCCGAACATTATTTCAACCCCGCGAGCAACGCTTCGCGGCGGAACGTTCGATCCGGTGAAGTGAATCGGTCGTTTTCCCAATTACCGTGCACGAATTTCATTTTTGTAACGTGATTACACTCTCCGGTAAAATACGGCCGGCTGTTTGTAAAGCTGCGGGATCGCAACGGCGGGTTCCCACGATCCGCCGATGGAAAATGGCGCGACGCGAGCATCGTGATCGTGACTGATGCCGGTCGAATAATTAATCCAGTTCATCTGACGCGCCGACCGAAAATCGCAGCCCTTCCTAATGGTACTTGACAGCCGGGCGAATGAAATTGTAATTCCCGCCGGCGTAACGCTGCCTCATTAACCCCTCGTCGTACCATTTTCTTTAGGTATTATAATTTCCGTAATATATCAATTCTCGATTCGACTAATTTCTTCAACGCAAAAGAAAATTTACATTTATAATATATCTATATTTATTGTGTGCTTAACCCCTTGCTCTATAATAACCATTCAAACTCGCGGCGATTATTTCGTACATAATTTAATAAATACGGCTGTCAATAATTTCTATTAAATCGAAAGAAAATTTGAATTTTCTGTCATCAATATTTGGGAACGGAAGAGACAATCGGGAAAGAAAAATCGAGGAAATTATTAAGGACGAAGTGCTAATCAACGTAGTTCTGAAAGAAATCATAGTGCAAGGGGTTAAGTATGAGGGTTAAAAAAGGTTATGATATCGCTTTTGTTTTTTTGGAATCAATATTATATCGGGTCTACAACCCCCTGGAAAATAGTATGCGGACACCTTTTTAAACGCTATAACTATTTTACAGCAGGACAAAATAATTCGAGTCTTTTTTAATATTAATGGGACTAATATAATATGCAATGAATAAAATACTATTTCACAATAATAGTATTTCAAAATAAAATTTCACAATTTTGCTACTAGGAAGCTCTAGTTTTTTAATATTTCTACGTGAACTTGGGGCGAAAATTTAAAACATGCATTTTATAGATGTTGGTAACTATACATACTGAAAATTTCATTGAAATCGGTTAAGCCGAAATCAGTTAAGCAGCAGTTCCTGGGACATGTAAAAGTAACGATTTTATGGTCGAAATCCGTAAAAATCTGCCATTTCAACACTTTAATTATTCGCAACTCATAACAACGTCAACCAATTTCGATAAAATTTTCAGTCGAAATTTACAAAACGTATTTTTTAAATTGTCGTCCCAGTTAAAAATAAAAATTCCTTATTCTCTGTTGCCATTCCAAGTAATAGTAAAATTTAAAAAAGAATGTTTTAATCGCAGTAAACTAGCCCCTTTAACACTTAAAAAAAGATCCAATTTTAAAAAAGTTATTTGGTTTTAAAAGGTATTCGAATACTTGTTACCAGGGTAGTACAACTACCATCACCTCGTGTAACGTGCAAGTTACATGACTCACCCCGGATAACAGTTCGAAACGGTTATTATCGCAACCCTCTCAATCCCTGTTAAATATTCATTAAAAGAGAACAAGGTTTCATTCCGACTTGAAAAAAAACGAAGATAACATTCATACGTAACAGGTTATTACTAGAAATCGTTATTACAGACTCGTCGATTAACGACTGTAAAAAGATTTTCCCGCAGCTTCGATTCTTAATCTTCCTAATTGCGGTCTTTCTTTTCCGATTTCTGCATCACATTTTCCGCTTCCAATAAGCCGAACGACGTTTCCAGATGCATATTGATTGAGCTGCGTGCTAAAAGAATCGGTAGTTTAGACAACCTCGTGTTTAGAAATAATAATTCCTAATCATCTGTGCAGAGGGTTGAACAATCGCGAATGGCAAACGCAGTGCAAATAGTCCCCGTGACCAGCTGTTTGTGATCGACTGTTCGTTAGATTCAGTGCACGGTAATATCAAGCGTTATGCCTTATGTATCGAGAAGAAAGGGTAGGCACCCTTTGTTTCCCTTGGAATAACATCAACAGAGCTTGCGGGGTTGGCACTACTTGGTTCGCGTCGCCTGTAAGCTCCCTTGGACCTCCTTCCCAACCCTGGCAAAGAACATGATTCATTGATCGTCCTTAGGGACTGTTCCAGAGCCCTGATAGTCTTCGCAGGACAGCTTCTCAATTTTCCAACGCACGGATTTATAGTCGAACCGAGGCTCCCGTAAACCTAAACACCTTATACAGTATTAAAACATCAAAGCTAATCTCCTCAAGATAACGCTTTATTAACAATTATAATAATTCTAAAAAATATGAACTGATCTCCTCGACGCAACGCTTTATTAACAATTATAATAATTCTAAAAATATGAACTAATCTCCTCAACGCAACGCTTTATTAACAATTATAATAATTCTAAAAAAATATGAAGTGATCTCCTCGTCGTAACGCTTTATTATCAATTATAATAATTCTAAAAAAATATGAACTACTCTCCTCGACGCAACGCTTTATTATCAATTATAATAATTCTAAAAATATATGAACTGATCTCCTCGACGTGACGCTTTATTAACAATTATAATAATTGTAAAGAAATATGAACTGATGTCCTCGACGTAACGCTTTATTAACAATTACAACAATTCTAAAAAAATATGAATCTGCGTCGAGGTTACAAGTTACGCGACGATGTGCACAGCAAGTTTCTTAAGAGCTCTTAAGCAAAACAGGGCCATTTTGCAACGAGGAGGCAATGGAATTATTAATCTTCCTCGTAATCAAAATTCTTATCGCAACTGTGTCTCAAGTTCGGTGGAATCGATCGCGGAGGGAACACTGTTTGCTCGAGGATAGGAATTTTCTCTAAACTCTGCTCTACAAACTTGTCGTACGCTACCCCCATTAATAACACGCTCAAAGAAAACAGTATCCTACGTTCTATTTCGACTCGGAGAACCGACGTTCTTCGGGATATTCGAAGGCAAGGGGTGCTTGCAAATGAGTAACGAACGATACAACAGGTACTTTTTATTCAACTCAATATAAAAGTCAAGGCCGCTCCTCGGTAACACAGTCTTCGTTCGATCGTTCGAAATCCTTTCCCAAAATCTGTTTCACGCTGTACTGGTAAAGGGCGGTATTGATCTTCTTCAGTCTCTCGATCTCCTCCCTCATCTCGAGCAGCTTGCTGGATTCCGACTCCTCCGACCCCGAATTATCCACGGCGTTACCAACATAGGACTCGAAGCGAAGGATATCCGAATTGCTTTTTTTATCCCTGGAAACCACCTGGATCACGCTTTGCTTGCCGTCGATATCGTCCGATATCCTCTGCAGATTGGCGACCACCAGGTTCGGCTGCAGATCGGCGACTCTGAAGTTCTCGTAGTCCTTCGCGAAGAATGCTGCGGTGATGGGTCCCTTGTGGTCGATGGTCCTGAGGACCTGTCGACTGGCGATGTCCCAGAGGTGCACCTCGCCGGTCATGGATCCAGACAGGAAGTACCTCGCGTCGACAGAGGTCGATAAGGCCACGATCGTGGACTTGTGGCCCTTGAAAACGACGGTGCCCTCGGAATCCGAATTATCTCGTACTGTCACGTGATGTTCTATTCCACGGGGTGGCTCGTGCAGGTCGAATTTGTAGATGCTGCCGTCGGTGCATCCGACGAAGAGGTCGCTTTCGCGGGTGCTGAGACAGACCGAGGTCAGAGGCACGTCGAAGACGAGGGTCAACAGCAGGATGCCGCTTCCTGGCTCGTAGACGTTACAGGTGCGGTCCAAGGACACTGTGCACAGTCTTCCTCTGGGTCCAGAGTGGCCGAACTGCAGGTCCTTCACTGGCAGAGAGTGGTGAGAGAATCCGTGCAGAGGCGCGGATCGTTGGTCGTTCAAGACGCTGAAGAGGGACCACACGAAAACGAGGCCGTCCTCGGCCCCGCTTGCAAACAAAGAACCGTCGCTGCTGAAGGAGAGACAATTGACTGTTTGGTAATGCTGCGACAGATGTCCCAGCAGTCTGCCGTTGCACACTTGCCAGAGGAACAGCTTCTCTGAGATGGCTGCGACCATGAAGGCGCCATTCGGCGTGCAAGCCAGGGCGGTCACTTTGCCCGGGGTAGTCAATCGAAGATTAGACACCGGATTAGGGTTGTTTAGAGGCCATACGTGGATCCTAGGCTTCGTGAGGTCTGCTCCGATGATGTAGCTGTCGCCCAGCAGTTGCAACGTGCCTTGCGCCAACGCTCCGGCGTGTTTGTATGTCGACAAAGTAGATCCTGTGCGAGGATCCCACGTTGCTGCGCTCCAATGTTCGCCGGTGCTATCGCTCGTCAGGACCACTTCTCTCGTATTAGCGATCTGTGACATTTTTCTGTTGTTGTACTTTAGTTGTCACCTCGATTTTCACATGGCAATTTCAAATTTCCCGTGTGCACGTGCGACGAGGTTAGGTCTTCGCCATAGACTAGCGTGATACAAGAATCGCTGCCGCGTCTCGTTTCCCCACCTGGTCTGAACCGCCAATAAGGCGATAAGAAAATAATCCAGTGTTTTTGTTTACACGTGGCTCTCAGGCTCTAAACAATAATTAATCCTATGACAATCGCGTGAAAATTCTTGAAGTTTTCGATTTTCCTGCAAAGAGAAATAATTTTTATTATGCAAGTTTAGCCGCGAACGTAAAATGGCGACCGACCTCCGCTGAAAAGCAACCTTGTGGTTGTTTTTATTTTTGTATTACTATATATATTGTAGGAAATAAAGAATTTAACATGGACACTTCGTTTACCTTTATTTATTGATTTCTATTTTGTTGCTTGACGAGTATTGTTCAGATTGTTTGATAAATTACATCGTACGGTTGTGCGTCCAGCCACGAATAGTCGTTTATATTTCTCGTCTGACCTTGATCGTGATCGGATGACATAATTCTAATTTTTGGGAAACGTAGATCCTAGTGACTCCGTGTACCTCCGCTTGTTTGGTTATGTTATGTTGATCCCCACCGAGGTATTTGACGTGATTCGCTGACGAAAACAGCGGTAAGGTGTTCAATCGCGAGGCATAAAATTGTTCCAATTTTCTCATGGGCTTTATCGATGATGAATTGCAAGAAGTGTCAAAACTCTGTCAAAATGTTGTCGAAGGTAGTCGCCTCGTCTCCTGTGTTCACACAATGGTGCGAGTGGAAATAGCGTAAGTTCGAAGACGATAACGATTTTATGAACCGTTCTTTAAGTATGCTTTTTCAATCGCAGGAAAACAAAGTTCAAGACGATCGTTGCGTGCATCCAGTTCTCAAAAGACTATCCTCACAATCCACTGTTGGTTGAACTGAAAAGTAAAACTCTGTCATCAAAGCTGCTCGATGGATTAACAGAAGTTTGCGAGAAGGAATGCAAGAAACTCTTGGGAAAAGCACAGGTGAAATTATTGTAATTCTTCTTCTTAAATATATAGCCTCTTGGATTTCTGATTTAATTCTGTGGTTCCTTTCTTCGCAGGTGCTTCCCATGTTGAAGCTGATCCGTAACTTCATAGATGAGAATCCATTGATTTGCTGCTACGATGAAATTTCTACCCTAAAGAAAATTTTGGAGAATGACGACGAATTGAAGTTGAGACAGAAGCATTCTTGCATCTACTTGAAGATTCAGCAAGGATTGTACTATCTCAAGGCCAAGATTGAAATACCAGATGATTATCCGGTTGATTGTATAAAGTATGTGTAATTAATAGACGGTTTTATGCGCATGTACAGAGACAGCAGCTAAAGTTTTGTTATGTTTATCATAGACTGGAAGATGCTGATACAAATTTCCCTCCATTGTTTACCCGATATTTCTTGGGTCAAGGTCGAGAGTTAGGCAGGCAGTGCGTGGAGCCACCATTGAACAAACAGTCACAGAAAGCTCCATTTACACCGTCACCTTCATTAAATATTGTTGCTTCCTTTCTTATAAGGTACTTTAGTAGGAATTCTTTACAGAGATACGATGAGTCTTCATTTTGTTCCCACTTTCTCATTTAGGTCTGTGAAGAAATTACCACAAGAGCATTGTCAATCCTGCAAACAGAAATGTTTGCCAGCACAACCAGAGGAAGCAGAAACAAACGAGAATGCAAACATGCATATAGAGAGACTGTATTGTGGCCACTTGTTCCATTTACATTGTCTTGTGACATTCATGAAGACTCCTCCATTCCATGGTAATAAAATATGTTATATATGTGGCCTATGACTTGTAAATAAACAATCCTGTTATTTTCATAGGGGGTAAGAAATGCCCAACATGTGGAAAGCGCATTTACCATGACAAGTGGGCAATAAGCGACAAGCTTGCAGAGGATCGCTGGGCCCACCAGCAAGCCAGAGCAAGGGAGTTAGCAGAAGTAGCTGATTTCTTTAATTGAAACATGTTTCAATTGAATTTTATCACAGAAACTGGCACAAGTTCTGCCACAAACGCGATTGCCCTAAGAGGTCAGGCAAGGAGTAATTACAATTAATAAATTTAAAATAAGTATGTTGCAACATTCGAAAATGAATGTTCATAGGCCAGTCAGAGAGAAGGTATTTTTAATACCATAAAGTATATTATATCGATTATATTTATATCATGTTTTAATGGATTATGAACAGATTGCTTGATTCGTGGTGCTAATATAAAACAGTTTATATTCATCGTTTGATTCACCTGTCCGAAATCGATTTCTCGAGCTAATAATATAACAATATCGCATATTATATTACTTTCTATTGTAAGCATTCGATTGATTTGTCGAACTTCTATATGGTAACTAAGTTTTTATAGCGTTGTACAATCGGAGAATTTCACGGAAGAAACATAAGCGTACATGGCAAGTTTTGTATCTGAATTTGTACCTCGAAGTACTTGTACGATTTCTTTTATATTACATATACAAAATAAGATGTGATTTGGAAATCAGTGTTGGAACACAGTTAAAAATAAAAATAATTGATAATGAATTCATATTTATCGAGCGTCGAGGGACTCACCGGTATGTCCAGGTGTCCTCCGACCGTTAAGATGAAGTCGACATGGGATTGGACTTTATTCTTCGTCGAAGAGCAATTGTTGACTCGTGTCTTTTGGTACATCTTGTAGAGGAGTATTTTCTGAAGCTGTCCAGCCTTTTTCAACACTAAATCCATGATTTCTTTTTACAATTAAACTACTAATTACTTCGGAAGTTGTACCCTCTTCTGCCTGGAGTAGCCCGCGAAATCGTGTATGATCGATCACTCGACCAGTGGTCATAGCGGCGCGCGCGGGAAGTTTAAACTCTCTGTGCGCCCAAAAACGGTAAATTCTAATTATCTCGGTATTGGTGATGAAATCATCGATAACTATTGGGAATGGGCAATTTTAATCATTAAAAAATTCTTTTATACAAAGAGCTGCATTGAAAAACAGTGTTTTTAACGGTATTTGTTATACTTTAATATTGTTGTGCGGAATGTACTTACAACTTTCTTTGTAACAATAAATATATTTGATGGAGACAAGCTCGGTGTGTCTAATTTGTTGCGACAAACGGTATATTTGTCTTGTTTAGGATAAGCTCACGGCATTAATGATGAGAAAATCATTTTATAGATCTTTATGTATTTAAATTTTTGAGCGAGATACATTTACGTTATTG
>CM052147.1:1455927-1469864 GCA_028455555.1 Augochlorella aurata
CATGTATTTGTGACTGTGGTTGTGACATATTGATCCTCGGTACCGACTACGGCGATCCTCTATTTATCTCGGTCCTGTGCTAGCTTGCACACTGCTATTTCTGCGAACATATTTTCATTCATCCCCTAGTTTGTCTTTCCTTAACGCGACAGCTTGCTACGAGCTTCAACGTGCAGCAATCTATATTTCACCACGCAAACATACAAATCTAGACTGCGATAAACTTAACAAAAAAATTCCGCAATAAAACAGCTGAATTTAAAAACAATTCTTTTAAGACAATTTAATCGTATTAGCCTCCTTATTAGTTTATTTAATTTGCAACCGGAGGTTCCAGCGCGGGAATTTAAACTTTCAAATATCCAGAGACAGCTCGAAGCCGCTGAAAAATTCTGAAACGTTGAAATTCTGGTAGAAGCAATCGAGTAATTGTCGTGACAATTGTTTCCGATGTCATATTACGATCGCGACGAGCACTATCTCGCTTGATGAACCGGGGCGTCTAATTACTTTAACACGACCGGCTAAGTTCTTCGCGTAGACACACGTGCTCGGCTCTGGCAGACAGCCTGTCAGACTAATTCCCAGTTATCGATTCCACGCATACGTGGAAACGCACCGTTGTGTTGCATTCGTGGGGTGGGCAAAGTACGTACTTCTTACACGCCAGTTCCTCGAAATGTGTTATGGGAAGCGGTCACAGTAATCCCTCATTTTCTCCTTCGCCGACGGCAGTGCGATTCTGAAAATCTAGCTTCGATCGTACGCCACTGCATATCCTAGAGAAACTGGGAGTGCCGCCGAAGCTTTTTGATAATTTAAAGGAGCTAATAGGATAAAAAGGGATCGCGAAGGGAAGGGATTTAGGTTGGCCGAAGGTACTACTACGTAGTCCAGCCTGACCTACTCGAGCACAATGCTAGCTTACTTCTACCCTGCCTGGAACTAATCGCGATGCTATTTACATTCGATTCTAGGCGTGTCGGAGAGCAAACGCGACCTGTGCTGCTAGCGATAACGGTCTCGGTCGCACGACACCTACACAGGTGACTAGACTCATCAATTCCGGCGTCTATCCGCAAGGCTGGTGCTCTAGAAAAAGCCCCACAGAAAGAACGCAAACACCTTCTGGCCATTTTACGTAGAACGTTCTTGTTATCGCACCAAGGACCTCCTGCTTGACCCGTTTTCCCAACAGGAAACACTAAATCCTCAACGGAGCTAAACGCCTAAGCGATAAACCAGTTGTCCTGAATAGCGTGCCCGGCCCTCGGCGAATCCGTGGATCCCGAGTAGCTGGCCAAAATTTTTCGAGATCGTCCTTGTGTGCCGATCCAGGGGCCCTCCCCCGCTCACCCCACGTTCTGCACGTACCAGGGTCGGATTATACATACGATACACCTATAATTGCACGTAGGGCAGCTTCGTCGTAACGCTTCATGGATCGATAGCCGGGAAATGGCCGGAAGCCAAGTCCGGCGACGTCGTTTCGAGTTTTGCCGTTGTCACCGTATGGGACCTAACCCCTTTCTTGAACGTCCCACTTGTATCGGTCATCCCCCAATGCTCGGGAACCCCTTCTTCCTACGACTCTGCGTTTCCTTCTAGCCCGAGCTGACCTCCCCTTTCCGCCTTCCCGGCCCTTCCTCGATGAATGAAGGGAGCCACGCTCGTCGAAGACACCGCGATCCATGTCCCGGAGATCGTTGGAATGTTTTTCGGCTGTATTAACCACGTTTCCCGCATCGGCGCGAGTCGCGACAATCGCGAGTGGGCTCGAAAACATCAGTTTTTTCACCTGCTCCCTCGAGAGGCCATTGTTTGGCCTCCTTTATGCGCTCAATCATCGATGTTCGAATCACGCGATCCGGGCTGCGCGCAGCCAGAAGCCGCGCGGGGTGCCATTTATCCCGGCTTCTTTAAATCCTCAAGGGCGGCCTTGGAAAACAACCCCCGGCGATATCGAAATCGAAATATGCCGCTGTGTTTAACCAGCAGGGTGCACCGGGGCACGGCCGGCACCGAATAATATAGGTATTGTTTCTTTTTTCCGATCCGGAGTTCAGCCGGCTCATTGTCGAGGGAATTTTTAGCCCGCTCCAGTTTCAAGGTCGCACGCTGCCGCGGCTCCTCGCTCCTTTTTAGAGGAGATCCAGCGAGGTTTTTTCCGAGGAGGGAGGTGAAACGGGTTGCGGAGGGTGAATCATCCCCATGGTCAAGGATAGCGAGTCGAATGCGCCAGGGTGGTCACCAAGGAGACAGATCAAAGGTGCCGGCACGGCGGAACCAGCCGACCATTCAGTTCCGCGAGAAGGTAGCTTTCCAAAGAGCAATGGCAGTCCCCTCCAGGCTTCCAGGGAGCGATTCCTTATCCTGGGGATCTGAAAGGCGACGGCTGGGCTGGCGAGCAAGGAAAGAAAGGTGGACGGTGGCGCGTGCCACACGAGGGGTCACCACACGGAGGATCCTTTTATTTTGCAGAAGATCGGCCGAGCGCGTGACACGAGCGCGTCCACGTATTCCTTTCACCGGGAACAATGGGGTCGTGTCCGAAGGACGTATCACCTCACAGCCAAGGGTAACCGGCACCGGTAAATGATCCGTGAACGCAGCTGCGTGTGTCTTTCCGCGAAACTTTCTTCCTTCCATCGACGGATACGCTGACTCTCGGTCCATTCACGAGGACCCGATTAAACAACAATATCTTGCGGCTCTGGAAGTAGAACAGATGCAATAAGCGTGTACACAGACCACTGAATAAACGTGCTGGCTCGTCGGAATTATAGTTAACGTGTCCGGGAGAAACTATCCAGGCAACTATTTTCTTCATGATCGATAATATACAGTCGTCGGCAAATATTTTAAAACGGAATAATTTTTCTGAAATCTGATCAGACGAATTTTTCTGGGATGTTAGGACTAGTCTGCTCCTATAACTTAAATTTAGGGGTCAAATTTATTAGCTGATAATAAAACTCTAACTACATTAAATTTTGATTAAAGACTGTTTTAATAATCAGTAAGGGTAAATTCTGTAAGTAGCTTATTTTGTATTGTTAGATTTAGTTAGTAAGACAGATCATTAAAGAAATTTTTTTGATAGAAATTATTTTTTCTATGGAAGAAAGATCAAATCTTCTTTGAATATTACAAGAGAGAATATTATTGTAAAATATTTCCGTCTTTTACACGTTTAACTTCAACAAATAAATGATTAATTGAATTTCAGCAAACTTAAATATAAAGTTAATTATGCTTGAAAATAAACTAAAAGCACAGTAATTAGCTATGCTACACTAGTTGCTCCATTATTTCATTTATTGTTACAAAGACAATTGCAAGTACATCCTGCAGAATAACATTAAGTATAACAAAGAATCGATTGTATAACCGGATAATTTGAGTTCACTATTTTCGAACTCACAGAGCGTTTGAATTTTCCCGCGCGTGGCGTAGTAATCACATCGCGAAAAATCTGCGCGCTTCTTAGATAAAGGATGCCATCGCTATCGAAATAATTAGTGTTTTAATTGAGAAAAACCGCGAATTTAGTGCTAAAAAGGACTGAGCTGATGCAGAAAATATTCCTCTACAAGATGTACCAAAATACACGAATCAACAATTACTATTCAACGAAGAATAACGGTGAATTCCATGTCTACTTCATCCTAACCATCCTAGGACACCTGAAGGTATCGGTGAGTCCCTCGACACTCTATAAATATGTATTAATTATCAATTATTCTTATTTTTAATTGCGTTCCAACAATGATTTTCAAATCACATCTTATTTTGTATATGTAATATAAAAGAAATCGTACAAGTACTTCGAGGTACAAATTCGGATACAAAACTCACCATGTACGGTTATGTTTCTTAGTCACTATATACAAGTTCGAGAAATCGAATGCTTAGAATCGAGAATAACATAATATACGATACTGTTATATTATTGGCTCGAAAAATCGATCTTGGACAGGCGAATCAAACGATGAATATAAGCACCATTATATTATATATTTATATATTATATTTTCTATGTATTATATTTTTTATCTATTATATTTTCTATATATTATATTTTTCATATATTATATTTCTTATATATTATATATCTTTTACATTAGCACCACGAATCAAACAATCTTTATACTCCGATGAAACATGATATAAGTCTAGTCGATATAATATATTTTATGGTATTAAAAATACTTTCTCTCGGACTGGCCACAAACACTCATTTTCGAATGTTGCAACATACTATATCACAAGTAAGTTCTCTTCAGATTCATTAATTGTATTTACTCTTTAACTCTCATATCTGATATTCTAGAAATTACCCTAGATTGTTAAACTGGTCTTAAAAATGTTTATATCAGGAAGTCCTTTATTTCAATCGAGACTTCAGGTATTAAGAATACTTGCCATTGTGCTACAAATCAGGTAAATAGAATTACTAGATTTCAATAAAAGAAACGAGCACAGGATAATGCAAGTGAAACAAGCGACCGCAAAGCATACCTGCATTTTCAAATGCCTGGTAAGATTATACCTTGTCTCGTCGATAAGCTGCGATATTCCGACTGACCAGGAAGCTGTTATTTATCCAACAGCATCAGGACTCCCCGATGCAAGAACCGTGAAATAAATTAGTCGATTCGACGTGAATAGGCGGTGAGTCGGAGGCTCATTAATGGTCCATTCGGGGGTGCAGTATAGGGTGTCGCGCAACTGCATCGGGCCGCGCAATGAAGCCAGCGGCAAGGCCCAAGAAGCGGGGAGCCGCAACAACAAGTTGCAACCACCTGGCGAGGGTAATGCCGGCCACCCAGTGGCCTCCAGGTGCTCTGGAAACCCCCTGCCCCGTCCAGCATGCCTGCTGGTAATGGTAACGCGGACGCGTCACAGCCCGGCTAGGCCAGTAAACGCCAGAAAACACCAGCAAAGGCCAGCGAACACCAGGAGAGGCCAGCAAAGCTAAGAGAGGCCAGCAAATATCAGGAGAGGCCAGCAAAGCCAGGAGAGGCCAGCAAAGACGATCGAGCCAGGAGCCGTACTGATCTTGAGGAGACGAGACGCGGGCCAGCCGCTTCTCCTTTCCTCCGCCTCGTCTCCGTATCCTTCTCTCTCGCTATGGCAGAGGGCAACGGTATCGTTCTGGAACACGCGCGAATCAACGTTCCAAAATCGATACGTACATCTGCCGCAACGTAGAGTCTATTGACTCCTCTCGCCGCTGCTCCGAGGCATCTCCAAGGCGACTCGGAGAGGATGGAACGCGCGTCCTGCTTTCCACGAAATTTGATAGGGAGACGGGCAACCAGCCCTTCTGGTTCAACCCTGTGCACGCCTCGTTTTATCGGCGTCGTACGGTTTAACGGCCGGCCTGGACCATTTCCGCGGCATTCGCCGGTAGTTACCGAAATTAGTGGACACCAGCGTGGACGCTGGTTCCCCGCGGACTTCTGTTATGCAACCTCTCGCGATATTGCTCCCGGATGGGAGGGGTCGCGTCGAAGACGTCGGGACGGTGCTGAAATAATCGATACTTTTAGCAAACAATTCTCAAAGACCCTTTCGATAGAATGGGGCTAGCTTTCTAAATTGGAAACTAACTAGTCCGGACAGAGAAACGTGTTCTTTTAACCCGGGATAACCGAGGGCGCCTGTAGGAGCTTGTTAGCGCCTGTAGGCGTTCAGTAAATTTCATTGGAATTTAATATTACTTTTATTGAGAAATGTATGTGATACAGTTGATCAAATCCGTAATATACACGCACGTTGTTCATAGCGTAGCCATCATAGCGATGACGATAGCGAACCATCATATGCCGTGTACTCGGCATGTATAAAAATCTGCTGTAGCCATAGCGTGAGCACCATGAGAATGCTGGCCGGAAAGATATTCTTGAACTCAGCGGTCTGCTTCGGTATTCGGACGGACGTTTTGCATCCCCTGTCGGAGTCGCTTCGCGGCGGTCAAGCTTTCCTCCGCGAAGATTCGCATTTTGCGCGAGCGAGCGCTGCCGAAGTGTGTGCCAACGGGGCGAATCGAGCAAAAGGTTAGCAGTAAATTTTTACGAGACGCAGACAGCTATAGGATCGTAAGTGCACCGCAGCGATAATTCTGTCGGCCGAACGTGTTGTTATCATTTTAATGCCTTGCTATGCAAAGCCTTCGCCTCGATCCTTCGGCCATCGGCGAACGATTCCTGTGGCAGAAAATCTGCGCAAATCGGGTTCTCCGACACGGGGCATTCGCCGGTCAGCCGAAATCGAGGCGTTTCGATCTGCTAGTCGGAGCGCGTGGACAATTAGTGCGAGGCGATCGGCGAATTGCAGTGTCGATAGGTATTAATTTCCGAGATCGATGACGGCGTTACCCGACACCATCGTCTACGGGGTACCATCCATTCAGCGAACTGTAAAAAGAGAATACGTATCCGTTCAGCGGCGAGGAAAAACGAAAGGGACGCGTATTGAACGGGACATTGAAATTATTTCATTCCACGGTGCTGATCTTTTTGGCGTTATTAACCCTTTGTACTACAATTTCTTTTACGGCTGGATTGGTTAACACCTGTTTACGACACCCAGATAATTTATATTTATTGTTTGATAATCTTCAATGTTTAACCCTTTGCAGTGCTATGTCTACTCTCAGCCTCCAAAGCTCTTTATTTACTTATTCTTATTTTATTAACTTTAAAAAAGAATTAATAAATTTTGTTTTTCTTACTTAATCTTGTATATTAAGTATTTCTGTTTATTCAATGAAAATTAATTCCTATCAGCATGGCACTTATGTACAAACTTAATATGACTGCAGATGGTTAAATATTAGTAAAAGGAGGGTAGAATTTGATTTCAATTTAATTCACCGGAGTGACAACAAAATTGTCATAACGAGTCTGACACGATATTGTATGCCAAGAGGTTAAATATTTTATTAATATCGTCGCTCTAACGAATGACTTTCCTAATGTACGCGAAGATCGTATCTCTATCAAGGTCAACGAATCCCTCGCACTCGGGGTATTTAAAATTGTTACTCCAAAGGGTAGAAATTCCGTCTTCCAAATCGGAGGTCGCTCCTATTCTCTCCAGCGTATCCCCCGCAATTTCAGAAACGTGCCTGACGGTCCAATCATCTGTTATTGGGGTATAATCAAAACGTATCACTGCAATAACCGAGCAATTAAACCAAAAACGCTTCTCCGGTTATTTATCTATCGGTCCTAAACAAAACCGTCCCTTTCATGCCGTCTCTCCCCTACGCGTAGGAGACAGACAGACAGTGAGTGTTACGTGTGGGGCAGAATTCGTTGGAGGGGGTTAGGGGCTAGACAGAGAGCCAGGAGAGCGCGCGAGAGAGCGAGAGAGAAAGAGAGCCGTGGAACGTGGTAGGGAGCTCGAGCAAGGAGGGGCGAGGGTAGAAGAGGAGAAACGGCCGGTTGGAGGGAGGGAGGCAGGGAGCTGGAGCGAGAGGGTGGGACACGGCGGAAGAGGGAGCGAGAGAGAGGGTGGGACGGTTGATGGCACAGGTCGCGGGGGTGGTTTCGAGACGTCGCGTTGCGGGGCATCGATTTCGGGCCAGGCCGATGGCATCGGCGGGGCATCGAGGGGGTGTCACGACGTGGTAAGCGCGTCGCGGCGCTGCTGCTGCCACTGGCGGCAAGCAGAAATCCAAGCGAGCGAGCGAGCGACGAGCGAGGCGAGGCGAGGCGAGGCGAGGCGAGGCAAGCGAGGCGAGCGCAAGCGAGAACCGCTTCTATCGTTCGGGACTCGGGACACATTCTCCTGCGTAGCGAGGGCTCGACGAGAGCTCGACGAGAGCCCGACGAGAGAGAAAGAGCTCGCGTGCGCGCAGAGCGGAGAGAAGTTTGCGGCCGGCACGAACTCGCCACGGAGGTAGCCGAACCTAGCAGACCCGACGACGATAGACACTGCCGCGTCGCCGCGTCCCTCTGTCAGCTAGAACGCTGGCGGCGTTCACGTTTCGCAGGGGTACGGAGGCTTTTCAGCGTGTGTCCGGTCAGTATACGTTCAAGTGCCCGCGACGACGGATCTCCTAATCCTCCCGAGCAATTCTCTCCTCATCGAGGCGACTCTTCTCCACCTATACTCTCCTCTTCAGCGCCTCTCTTTCTTTTTCAAATCGAAGGAAAAGATTGCGAGAGATAGATAGAGAGAGAAAGAGAGAGAGAGAGAGAGCCGGGCGTCGGAAGAACCGCGAGAACGTCGGGAAGCGTCAACGGTCTCTGGACGGCGTGCGACTCCGAATGCGAGGTGCAAGCGGATGCGCCGGTGCACCAGCAGCTGCAGCTGCCACTGCCGCTACTACCGCCACTGCTACCAGCAGACCGCCGGTGCTGCTGCTGTCGCCGCCGCTGCCTCTGCCGCTGCCACCGCTGGTGCTGCTGCCGCTGGCAGAGCCTCGCAGAGGTGTCCACCTCGTGGCAGTCGACACTTCCTACCGGACGGTGGTAGTGTCCAGGCGCGCTGGACACACGAGCTGCAGCCGGTCGCTGCTGCTGCTGCTGTCGTTGCTCATCGAGCGTAAGGATTAAGAGAGGCACGAGTAGGGGACGAAAGAGAAGGAGGAAGAAGAAGGTGGTCGCTCGGACGGTGCGGTCTCGTGTCGTCTCGTAACTCGTTGTTCGTAACTCGTTATTCGTAACTCGTTATCGTCACGTTTCGTTATTTCTCGTATCGGTGTGTCTGCGGGAACTCGAGGTTCGCGAGCGTCGTGCCCGTTTATTTGGTCCGAGTTGGTGGTTGGATTTCTCGAGGAGCGAGCCGAGGACGGAACGGGAGCCAGAAAGGGCCGAGGAAAGGGGTTTCCTCGGGGTTGGAAGGAAAGAGTGCGACGAACCCTTCCTCCCTTCACGAGGCGCACCACTCTCGCATACTGACGCGCGACGTGTCGCCGGTAATATAGCGTGCGCGCTTTCGTTTAGAGGGTTTCTTCCCTCCGACAACGTCCTCGCCGTCGTGGTCGTCGTCGTCGCGGTCGACGAGGAAGAGAAGCGTGCCGGGAGTACACGCGGTGGTGTCTCTCCTCTTCACCGTCGAGTTTCTTTTTTTCCGTCGACGCACGGGGTGGAATTTCGTGCGCCTTCCGCTTCAACCAGCGACGCATCGCCACCGGTGCGCTGGGGGACACAGTGACAGACAGACGGAGAGAAAGAGAGGCAGAGAAATAGAGACAGAGAGAGAGAGAGAGAGAGAAGGGAAAGAGACGGAGACACACGCTTGGACGCGAATTTTTTCGGAGATGGAAAGCGACATGAAAACACCGGAAATCTATACCGAGGCACAGTGAGAGCAGGAGAGGCAACGCGCTCGCGTGCTGACCGACCATAAACAAGAGCAGTGCGGACGCACACGACGGACCACGGGTCTCGAGCGGGTTGGTTTGAAATTCGAACGCTCCGCGGAACTGTTACGTGATTGTCTCTCCGCAGGGAGAGAAGAGTAGTGCGGTTGATACTGAACCTGCGACACAGGTAACGAAACAGAAATACGCGTCGCGGGAATCGTCGAGGAAAGAAGGCCAGGGACGAGAGGGAAGAAGAGCAGGAGGAGCAAAAGAAGGAAGAAAACGAAGACGACGAAGGGGAAGAAGTGATTATTATTTGGTGTGCTGGTGGTGCTGGTACTCGGTGGAGCCAGGTCGTGGTGATGCCTCGCGGATCGGCTAGATCGCTGGGTGTCGTAGGTTCGGACGCCTTGGGTGCAGTCCCGGTCACGTACCAGGGTGTTGCGAGGAGGATACGCTGACGAGTGCAGCCCCTGGTGGCACGGCAGTCGTCGCTCCTGCAGGCCATGTATTACGGTCCGGTAATCGACCGTACCGGCAGCAGCTGCAGTGCCAGCGACCTTCAGCAGCCGCGATCACCACGTCGACGCGGTGCCGCGACGACCGGCGTCCTACCCGAGGACGCCGACTCCGAGGAGGAGCAGCATCTGCTCCATCGCCTGTTCCAGCGAAGGGTCGAGGAGCCGGCGTACGTCGTCCTCGACGTCCAAACGCCAACGTGCACCGCACCGGCCGACCTTTGTCATGTCTCACGCGGCGGGTCATCCCGTGCCGGTCAAAGGCCAGGTAGAAGACGGCCCGGCGGGTCCGCGGTTAGGATACTCGTGCTCGCCGCGGCCGCTGCCTTCCTCGCACTCGCCGTCTCGCCGGGTGAGTACACCTTCTTCTTACTCTATATCACCTCGATCCGATCGAGATCCATCTCTATTCTCCCGTCTTCTCAACCAGCCTTCGAATACTCCGAACAAGTTTGAACGCAATCGCGATGCTCGACTTCAACGCCTATCCGCTTACTCGATTTCTTGTGTAATTGCGCTCGGTTGTTGACGATCTAGCAGGAACGGAGGTCTGCATTCATTGCAGAGGTTACGTATCGATGCCGGTGCGCGCCGAGTAAGTCATCGGACTGGCCGATCGCTCCGCGAGACTCGTAAACTCGCATGTTTATTAACGATTCTGCGTCGAGACAGGTTATCTCATTATGACCAGCAGCGTGCGAATAAATTCCGTCCGTGTACGGACTAAACGTTTGTTACGTACAAGTTCGCATTTCTCAGCAGAACTCCAATCTGCGAGTATAATTTACGCAGATTGGAGATAATTTACGAAGCGTTTAACTGATCGCGATTCGCGCGCGAACAAAGTCGCGATCGAGCGGAGACTGAAAGAGAAAGAGAGAAAAAGAGAGAGAGCTGGATTCCCGCAGTCGCGTCGGGAAAAGTCGAGTCAAGGGGTGAAAGGACGATTGTACCGCGATTACGTCTCCCGAAGTGGTTCTCCTTTCGGCGGCAACCCTTCCCGTCAGACATCTGGAAGGATGATGTTCCTCGCGCTCGTCTAAGTGGGCGCTCACGGAAAGTAAACAGCGGGGGCCGACGCTCGCGAAAAAGACGAGAGAAATATTCGCGGCATGTTGGCGCCTGCACCGTGTCCACTCGGGCATGCAGATACGCGTATTATTAAAATGCCGCCCTGTTTCGCGACTCCTCGGCGATCCTCGTCCTGCCCAGCTCCTCCGACCACCGCCAGCCGGCTTCGCATAACAAAGCCGGCTCCTCCGCGGTCTCTGTCCTCGCGAGAACGCCGGATCCTAGTCGCCAAATTGGGTGAAATTCATTAGGAGGGACGGAGATAGGACGGAGCACTAATTGCGGATGATTCGCAGCCAGCGCTCGCACGGAACCTAGGCGTGTACATTCAGCTTTTTAGGTCGGCTTCTTACTCGAAGAACCACTCAAGCAAGTCTGACAGTGACCATATGACGCATTGCGTCAAAATCCAGTGCCGAGGTAACTGTTGCGCGAGATCCGCTCCGTTTGCCCGTTCTGTAAGCCTTCCGATCGATTCCTTTTCTTTTTCTCCTCTCTCTCTCTCTCTCTCTCTCGCTCTATCTATCTATCTGTCTCTACTTCTCTCTCTCTCTCGCAGTTCCTCTTTTTTCGCCTCAGTCCCTTCCGAATACGACCGCCCACGGTTTTGTTTCGAACGAATGCCTGATGAGGAATCGATCTTCTGGTGGTCGCGTGGCTTTCTGCTCGTACATTACCCGAAACAGCAAAATATTTCGCTCCGATAGCTGGCTTTGCGAACCACGGACTCGTTCGTGTGTTCGATTTTGTGCACCTGGAAGCTACGAGTCGCTCTGTGGATGGATCGATGCAAGTGCACGCTCCTCGTTTCTGCAAATCGTCTCAAGGGAAAATCAACTTTTCCCTTGCCGCGGACGTTCGGACGGGAAAATTCAAACTGGATCTTCTGTGATCCAGGAGAACGCTCTTTCGTTTCATCGATCGTGCACGAACGGGACGCGTTGATCTATGTATGTGTAATAATCGCAGCATTTAATAATACAGGCACACGGCTGTTTCGGTTGCGATAGGACAGTGGAGCTAGTTACTGTGCGCTGACCATTTGCTGTGCCTTTGGCTTATTTTCGGGCGTAGTTGATTTTATATTTATCGCATGCTCGAAATAAAGAAATAAAGAACATGCGATCCAATTTTATTGGATACGAATTTGTGCATTAATTTTGGAGTCGTAGTGACATATTCTAGGAAGACAAAAGTTTATATAAATATAAAAGCTTTTACATAGTCGCCGCGTGAGCGTGCCAATCTCTGTTGGAACGCCGAGCGTAGAATTCGGCGGGAGATTAAAAATATTTGACAATTACAAAAACGATAAAAATATTTTCCATCAGAATTGGTCGAATAAATCGCGTTATTGGAGCGGCTATGATAATAAAAACTGCACGGAGTAAATAAATAAATTGGATAAATAAATAAATTGGATCTCGTTACTATCACGAGGTAAACATGACATTATTATACGGTTAAACATTACGTTAAAAATAAAGTAACTAACCTCTTCAGGGATACTGACGCACGTGTATACATTCAGTATTCTTCAAATTGTGGTTATTCTAAGTATAAAAGAAATGAGAATCGGTTGAAAAAGCAATCGCTACAGAATCTCTCAACGATACTAAAAGCACGAAGAAATCAAATTGTCGAAAAATAAATAAAATTCGATAGATATATCCCTGTTGTAGATATTTATCATGAAGAGGTTAACGATGCCCGATAATAAAGCAACGTCGCAGCAACCTTGCTTCGCCACCCTAATTCCAATTAATTTCGAACCACCGACCGGTCTGCACCGAGTCATTCTTAGAGCACAGTCTCTCACGCGTTACGGGGGGCGTCGCGGTTGCAAATGAGAAGATTTTGCCCCCCCTCGGCGGCTCTAGCGTTAACGTAGCCTATAACCCGTGGAACAGGGATCAGTGTCCGGTTCTCGGAGGTATTTCCCGTGGAAACAGCCTGGTCGGTATCGCGGGGCCCGTGTTTTCCTTGGTCCTCTCCCTGCCCCCCGGATTCGTCTGTGACTCGTTCCGGTCGAAACGTGGCGTGTGGCCCGTAGACATCGCCGAGCCGCACCCACGCGCGCTATTTATCTCGTCGTCTGCCGAAGCCAAGTGCCAAGAGTGTATTTTTTCGCATACCGTGCCCCCCTCCTCGGCCCTCCTCGGTCCTCCTGTCTCTCGGTGTCTCTCGGTGTCTCTCGCTGTCTCTCGCTGTCTCTCGCTGTCTCTTTTTCTCGTCTCGCCTCGCCTCTCCCTGTCCAACCGCGTTCATTCTTCTTCTATTCGTCTATCCGTCTATTTCCGTTCGGTCTCTCTATCCGCTTTCCATCGCGCCGACCCCCCTTCGCCACCTCAGCCCCCTGTCGGCGCGGCTTTTTCCATGATTTACAAGGAAACACGGGCCAGACGAAATAGTGTCGAAGGAAACGCCGCTGCCTACCCGGCACTTCTTAAATTTAGATATTTTCGAGCAGGAACTCCTCGTCCCCCCCCGTGCGATTTAGGAGCGCAGGGATGAAAGCGTGATAAAGCTACTCTCTCGGATCGGCTCGTGGCCTTGGGCGCGGAATCTTCTGGCTGAATGAGGCCCCGCGATCCAACAGCTTCTGCGCGATCCGACTCTCTTCGATTATTTTTCCGTTCCAGAGGTTTTTTCAAAACGCTATTAACATCGTTGGCGGAGATTTGTCTACTTTGGATATAGGTAGGCTTACCATAATTACGAAGAGCCAAACCGGGACGCAGAAGAGAAAGAGGCTCATTTTCATTTTGCTTTTCGCTTAATTTGTGTTTTTCATATTTGAAATGCAATCAAAATTATTATGAATTGAAAACATATTAATAAATGTGAATATATTTTTTAGTAAAAAGAAAAAGAGACAAAGTACAATTAATACAAACAACACAAACCGGGACTATCCCGGTCAAACCGGGACGTATGGTAAACCTAGATATAGGGTGCAAGGAATTGTTAGCTGGAGAATTTCTGCTTTGGATATAAGGGTGCAATGAATCGTTCTCGTTCGAAAG
>CM052147.1:1469964-1483594 GCA_028455555.1 Augochlorella aurata
TAATGCTCCATTAATTTGTCTAGCGGCTCTGAAAAAGCGGCTGGCCGTCTCTCGGATCCGCGGAGGGTCCCGTGTCGCAGAATCGACTTGTGTGGCCTCCATTGACCAGGAGAGCCTAACTTTGGTGGTCCCGGGGGCAAAAAGTCCCCGGGAACCGTCTCCTCTCGCGCTCCTCGCACGGGCGAGGCACAATCGACCTTTATATGCCTCGGTGACCTCCGTATATATATGTCCTCGCCTGGATGTCATATTACTTATTGATACCGACGGAATCCGATGCGTGGCTGATATATTACAGAATGCGCCGACCCTCTTAAATGGAAGCAATATTGGCCGGCTGATTTGGCAGTGGATCAAGCTGGCGGTGAATCAACCGACGGTCCTTTGTGCTCGGCCCGAAGCGCCGCGCCGCGCCACGATTCGAATCCGAATTCCCCGATGGTGATGTCACGATTTCGATTGGCGAGGAGATCCGCGGCCGTGAGAACTCCGAAACCGAGCCACGACCATACTCTCTCGGCCCTTAGCGCCGCCACGATACAATTGACCCGACACGGCGCGGTGCGTCCCGTCGCCGAGATACCTACGAGAACAGCCATTTTCGGGTCGAAAATCAGCCGGCCCTGGAAACGCCGCGATTTACAGCTATTTTTTACATCCGACATCCTCTTGATATCGTTAGTGAGCTTGACCGGTTGCGTATTTTCAAGAGTTAATGGATTTTATCGATCCGAAAGGATTCGATCTAGCCACGCGCTGAAGCTGGGCCCATTTTTAATAATTTTCCTCGTAATAGTTGTGTAATAGATCTTCTGATAGAGGCAAGTGGAGCCGGTTACTGTGGGCGCTTAACCTATGCTTCGTCTTTGATTTGTTTTCATAATTCACTTTATATTTATCGAAAATATATAATTCTTTTTATTCTTTCGTCTTATTCATTTTTTAATAAAAAATTTAATATCTCTCGTTGAATAATTCCGCCCGAAATCAAATCGAAGGCACAGAGATCCTTCACCCCACAGTAACCGGCTCCATTATTCTAGTGCCGTATATTTTCCAAAGATAATGTTTAAAATACAGTAGTTCTAAGGAACATATTACATAATTTCCGAAGAGGATGAAACGTTATTTGCTAGATCCAATGGAAGAAATAGGGAGGTAGCTCCCAGGGGATGATTTTCAGCAATTTCCTTCCGATACGTTGCTACATGCTTTCCGAAGTAGACAAAATTTCATTCGATCGATCGAAGTACTCCGTGGAGGAAATACTGGAGGAAAATGGTGGTCTTGGGGGCGGCGATCGGCGGAAGCCGAAGCCTAATTGCTTCATCCCTCGGAGATGGTCCCTCGAGGGGCGAATAATATTTGAACGAAAAGAAATTGCATAGGTGAGGCAGCTAGAGTCGAGTGACCTCCTGCCCCCGGCCTATCGCCCCTTATATCCACCGTTCTCCTCGTGGCACCCTCGTGGCACACGCCCCTCTCCGCCTTGCCACCGCCGCTGCTGCCACGTCCCCGTCCCGTCGCCGTCCCCGGCCCCGGCCCCCGCGAGCCCAGCTTTTTCTCGGGGGTTCATCGATCGCCCCCAATCACCCACACCTGCCATCTTGCCTCTCTCTAACCCCTTAAAAGCCCGAAAGCTTTCTTACCTCCTCGACTCCTCGTTTTCTTTTTCTTGATTCGCTTTTTCTCCTCGCTGCTCCGCCACCTCGGACGGCTTTATCGGTTTTACTCGCGAGCTCTGGTCACCGCCCCCTCGCTCCAGCTCGAATTTCGAATTTCCAACCCCCGGCGCGGCGATTCCTTGTCATGGGAATTCGATCGGGTCCGTTGACTTCTTTGGGTTCAAGCAGTCTGGATTTTTCGAATTTGTTCAACCCTTCGCTGTCAGACTGAGTTAAAATGTTTCGCTTTTTTCGAAAGGTGGTATTGTTATGAGAAGAATAAATTTAATAATTAAGGCGAGGCTTCAGTCTACGAAGCTAAGAAGGTTATAGATGACAATCTGGGGGTTTCTACATTTTATTATGTATCTTTTGAGCGTAACAAATATTATATTGTTTCATTTTATTCAATTGTTAAGAGTAAACGCGTCTCGTTCTATAGGGGTGGTCGAAAAATTCTCTGTGAACGGCGAAGTGCCTAACTCTAGTCACGTTCTTTATTATCTAATCGCAGCGAAAATTATTATTATATTGCTGCAAAAAGGTCCTCGGCTCGCGGAGAAGTATATTCTTTAATTAAAAGAAAATTCACTTAAATCGACGAATCAGTTCTCGAAATATCTTTGTCCCACTAGTTCGAAAATTTTACTAATGGTTCGTAATTTTACTAATTTCCAAAATTTTGAGATTTCCTTTTAATTATGAACGAGATTATTGAAGAAGGATAAAGACGAACGAAAGAAACGATTTTCGATTCTTTCAAAATCCTAGACCTTAATGCAACATATTATTTGCAGCGAGACATCGAGCTCTAATGAAGGGAACGACGTTCTATAATAAATCGTTCAAATTATATTCTCGAATTTTTGGGTCTGATAGCACTGTTAGCTCCGAGTGACAGCTGTTTGAAAAGTGAACTAGGTCCGAGTGGCCCGGTACAACATACGTGTTTCGTATAGGAAATGTGCCGGCGGAGGGTTAATCAAACATGGCCCTTAGACATCGCTTTGTAGCGGCAATTGCTCGCGCTCCGTTGAATTTGAAAAAGTTCGAGCTTTATCTCCGTTTAAAGCTTTTATCGGAGAGAAGTTTTCCATGGTGAAAGAGTTCTTGTGTTCGGATTAACGGCGCTCGTTAACGCAAGAAAATTTCTTTTAATTGTTGCCAGGTATTTTTAGCCGTTGCTCTGTTTGCGCTAGGGAAACAATCGGTGTTTGAACTTTGACTCGTGTAGGCTGCGCGCTTTCCCGCTTCCCCCCTTTCTCTCTCTCACTCTCTCTCTCGCACCGTTTTCCACATTCTTTCAGTTTCTCGAGCACCATCTCGGCCTCGGTTCTAGTCTCTTTATCTTCCGCAAACACAAACTTTCATTCCACGGCTTTGTTCTCTTCATCCCTTATTCCATTCCCGGATCAGTCGACCGTAATTCCTCCTCACTTTCCATCGAAATTAGTTTCCCTCCCTGCACCTTTCGCAGAAGAATCGCGCTGCAAATTGTCTCTCCGGCTGTACCAATTACTTTGATTCAGTCTCGGTATCGCGCTCCCAAGGAACGCTCCGAGTTTTTCCATTTTCAAGTGTATTGTAGTACTCGGAAGACTGAGCGACACGTGTTTTTTTATATCGGCGGTAATTCGGTTTAAAGGGGAGAAAGCCACCCCCCGAAAATAATTGGGGAAAAATATAATTGCGACGAGGATAATTGGAATTTCTCGTGGAAATACGGGATTCTTAAACTTTTAGAACGCGACTGTACATAAATTATTGTATTTATGTCGACAATTATCGTATGAACCTGTTACTTATCATTCAATTACTATAGTCGATCTCATGGGGTGGATAGTAACTGGGAAATCAGGATATTTATTGAACTAAATTGTAACGAGAGAAACAGAGTAAATGTCTCGATGTAAGTGTTATTGCTAGTACCTCTATTGTTTAACAATATATTTCAAGAAGTCTTAAATTAAAAGAATTATTATTTATATACGATCGATGTCGTTTTATATCTCCATTTTACGCGATTAACTTGTACGACCAAATTAAAACATAATTAAATACAATTTGTTACAATATCGTCAACATAATATGTTAAAGCATCTGAAGAAATTTGTAAATTGCATTTTTGCTTGATTTCTCGCATATTACACAATATTAACCCCTTGCACTACAATAACGAGTCAGACTCGTGACGAACATTTCGTAAATAATTTAATAAATAATGCCAATAATTTCTATTAAATCGAAAGAAAATTTGAATCTTCTGTCATCAAAATTTGGGAACGGAAGAGACAATCAGGAAACAAAAATCGAGGGAATTATTAAGAACGAAGTGCTAGTCAACGTAGTTCTGAAAGAAATAATAGTGCAAAGGGTTAACGTACAAATATGCCAAAAGCGTATTCTAATTTTACAAACGTAATTTTACAATATAAAATCTAGAAGCCAAAGTTAGACAAGTGTGCGAACACTTTCGCGAGTCACTGTGTGTGAAAATAAAAAGGTCGGAGCGGACACTTATCCAGTGATTTCTCTTGACTTGTCATTGAAGAAAACAGTCTAAGGAGTTTCTAAAGCTCCTCGTTGCGTTTCTAAAGGCGCGTTGCGAGCCATAGGTGGCAACGATCGAGAGATGGGCGACGATCGCCGGTGATTGCCGAAATCGGAGTCGGCCGATCGCCGGCCCTAGGTGGCGGCGGGGACTATTAATGGCTGTCGCGGCTGCGAACAGCAATTGCCGTTAATTACTCGGGCACGCATCCTCGGCAATTGAGGCTCGTTTCTGCGCCACCCTTCGAGTTCACCACCGTGCCACCGCGCTCTCCAACACACTCCGCTCCAAAGCACACGCATTTGGTAAGGTCACGGTCACAGCAGCGGCATCGACAGTGGCAGCAGCAGTGGCAGCAGCAGCAGCAGAGCAGCGAGCTTCAGAAATTTCAGTCTGCGGCTGACTCTGTGCCTATACGGCCGCGCCACTCCATTCCAACCCAATTCCTTTTCTTTCATAAGTCCCCACCCCCTGTAGCACAGCCCCTGGACGATTTCCAACTGGCTCGGCGGAAATTCATTTTCACGGAGGGGAGCCTTAAAAATACGGAAATGGAAGTGACCGGTCCAATAGCCCCCCTTTCGGGACTTCCTACTAACGCTTCGTTATTTTTCACCAGTGTGTCACGGTGACTCTGATTAGAAATATATACAGGGTGTCCTAAAGGTTATTTCAAGTAAATTTTTCCTTTGTGGAAATACAATACGTGGTATTGTTAACGAGTTATTAACGAAAAGCATAGACCAATGAAAGGCGAGATCGGCCGTCGCGAGGCGGCCGAGCCAATCAGCGAGACTGCGTCCGCTAATTGGCCTAGCGTCACGAGAGCTCGCTTCCCATTGGTCAACGTTTTTCGTTAATAACTCGCTAACAATATCTCGCAGAAAATTTCTGTAAAGGAAAAAGTTGCTTGAAATGATCCCAGGTATCTCCCATTTCGGATAGCTAGACATTTTTGGATCACCCTATATTTTACGCGCCGCGCGGGTGGGAGGGAGAAGCGATAATTTCCAGCTCGGACTTGGTTCACGAGGTTGTTTTGTCGGGAACGCCTAGAGCCAGGTGTTTGTATAGCTCGAATTGAATTAATTATCGCAGGAAGGAACTGGTGATCGACTTTGCATGTGAAATATGCAGAACGTTGTGCGTTCCCGGAACGAGGACGGTCAACGAGCGGGCGCGCGAGCGAGCGAGAGAAAGAGAGAGAAAGAGAGAGATAGAGAGAGACTGGGAAAAGCATTTTGCAGAGGACCGCATTTGTACACGCCGGGTCTCGTTCCCAAGAGAACGAGTTTTCTTCGATTGTGATTCAATGAGCGTGCCGATGACGAAGGAAAATAAAATCATCGCGGACAGGCCCGACGGCAATTATGCAACGCGTGGCATAGTAATCGGCTCGGAGCAATTCTAGACCGCGATCGGTATCGATATGCGGCCGCGGTGGAGGGGAGTGAAACGGAAACGGGGCCGTGATAAGCGTTAATGCTTGCCCGGACTGGTTCCACGGTGTTTCACACAGTCCTCTTCGCCGATGGGGGTAGCAGATTTACATTTCGACGCGATAACGTGCTCGGTGTCTTCTTTCGGTATCGCGCGGTTAGATATGCGCGAAAGTTTTCATTAAAAGTTGCCAGTTACGGGGACACTTGGGGGTCACGATCGAACGGCCGTGCGATTTGTAAACGCGGCCTGCAATCGGTGTATGGCTTGCGGAAGTCGTACCTCCGCCGAACTACGAACGCAATTACGAATATACGAGCTCTGAAAATAAGTGAGCTGGCAGGCATCGTGGAAATCGGTGGACCGAAAGAAACATAACCTTGCCGTAAACAATAATCGATAGAACTAAGCAGTCCATGGTGGCGAATGAACACCATGAATTCTCTCGTTACCGTCTCGAAGGTATTTTAGAGGTTTGGAAATACGGTGTCCGAATGGGAAGGTTGGGAAGAAGTGTGCCCAGATGCAATCGGAATGGCGGCGAGCACTTCCGGTCGCGGTATTCGGCGGGTCGTGATACTATATATGGCTCTTGTCCGTCACGCTGCGACGGATACGACGCACGCAATTTTCTAGGTCGACACGGCGCAGCAGGGAAGGTCAGGATTGGTTCAAGTCCAAGCGAGCGATCGTCGTGGTCGTCGGCGTCGACGGCAACGCGTTCACCTCGTCGCTAGTCGATCTATAATTAGCGAATTTCCGCGGAGCGCTTCGCCGCTAGCTGGAAAGAGAGAGAGAGAAAGAGATACAGCGAACGGCGGTCGTCCCTCCCGTCCCTCCCGTCCCTCCGTCCGCGTCCCTCTTCGGCTTCTTCCTCTTTCGATTCGTCAACGGATCCCCTAAATCGCTCGAAACCCCCAACAGCGGCGGAAATAAGTTGCTCGGGAGCGCGGACCTTATCCGAGCGACTCGCTTAGACTTTTCATCTAAAAATACCTGGCAGACTCGCACCGATCTATGGCCGGCTCTCTGTACCCTAGCTAGGTCTAGGTTTCGAATCTAATCCAGTCTCTGGCTCGTCTTCTCAGGACACTAAGCCGGCTATTAGTCAGTGCACGATCATTGATCCCGAGTCCTCCGGGCGCTAATGGGTCCTAGAATTAGATCCTTAAACCGCGGGTAATCCAGTCCGACAGTGTCCCTTGTTCTCCAGGTGTCGAGCTAAGTCATTGGCCTGGCAGCTTCGATTAACCTCTTAGACACCATACGTCGCTAGAGGGTATCCAAAAGTCACTCAGAATCGGTAAATGAAGCAAATGATTCCTGAGGCCATTTGAAGTCACTTTTTCCTTAGCGAAAATTCAATTCGCGGCTTTGTTTACGAGTTATTAACGAGAAACTGTGACCAATTAGAGGCCAGCTCGACTAGCCGACCGAACCTAGCAGTGAAGCCCTCATTGACTCGGCCGCCTCGCGCCGGCTGATCTCGCTTCTCATTGGTCAATGCTTTTTGTTAATAACTCGTTAACGATGCATCGAAGAAAATGTTTGTAAAGGAAAAAGTTGCTTGAAATTACCTCAGGTATCTGCCATTTACCAGATTGTTAGACATTTTTAAGACACCCTGTATAGAGATGGATGTCATCTTCCACTACGCCGCGTCACTATAGCAGCCTTGCGGATGTGTCATGTTTTAAAATATGTCGCACTCGATTGCATTATTAATTATTAAAGTAAATTATTAAAGTACATGTGTCATATCTTCAAGAAAAATAATAATTTAATCGTGAAGAACTTCAGTCACACATTGCAATCTATCGTATACGCATAATTCGCGTCGAAGTCCGCCGTTCAGAGAAGCATCCCTTTCATCCATGAATAAAGGGTTAACCGACCGGTCCTAAATTCGTTGACCACGAAGCGGGATTCGTTGCCCAGGTAGTTAATTACCGAGGTTTTCGAGCCGGCAGAGGACGATCGCCTGGCGTCGCTCTCGGCTGGCCGGCTCGTAGCTGCGAGTCCTTCTCACGGAAGTCGTTCGGAATTCGTAAATATTTGCCAGATGGACTGATCACATCCACGTGCATATCACGAGCGCGGCACACCTTCCAGGAAAAGTAGTCTGCCGGTTTATTGACATTAGCTCGGTTCCATGCGCGTTGACGCGCGCCTCTCCGCATTCTGCTCCCGTTCCTCGGCTAGAAAGCACCGGCTATCCCCTTCCTCGGCAGCAGCCCACGCCGAGCCGAACGTGCTGAGACTCCGCAGGTGGCCGGATGCCGCGAAAATAGAGGGCCGAGCAGCCGCGTCCAAGATGCAAGGCTGACTTTGATTTGCGGCGTCATCGCGATCCAGCGCTGTCGTCTCTAGCTTTCCGAGAAACGCTCGATACCTTGGGCGAAACTTGGCTGAAACGTGATACTTCTCGCGCAGCGAGCTCAGCTGGAACGCACAGTTTCTAAAGAAGACGGATTTTTGTGGATCGTTGGGAAGCAGAGCTTGGGAAGCGGAGGATGCGCCAACGAGACCGGCGATCCGTTATTTTCGTTATCAGTTTCGTATAAATAGAAACGCGGAAGGGAGGATCTTGTTGAATCTCGGCCCACACCTTCCCGTCTCGAGTGTTTTGATTCCCCCGGAAAAAGAAAATCCTGCGGGACCAGAAGAATCGCAGGATCCCGAGGCTCGTTAATTCTCACGATCGCGGGGCTTCCGGCAAACACTCGAAGCTTCCGGCGAGCTTCCTCCGCTTTTCTTTCCTGCGTTCGCTTCGATTTTCCAAAGCCGCTCGGAGCAACTCGAAAGAAGGCGCAACATTCTGCTCGCCCCGCGCATCTTTCTCTCTCGCATTTCTCTAAATTTACACCGGGGCCTTTGCTGAAGTATGAGTTATGGCGGCGCGGTTCTACCGGAAACGTCGACCGTAACCCGCGAGATGTTGCAGCGTTTCGTTCGAAAACGCTGGCGCGGCGCGCGTGCGCTGCATAACTTAGGCTCGATCCGCACGGACGGGGAAAAAACGTCGGAACAGCGTTGTTCCAACCCACGTGGCCCCGAGCCGGTCTAATAAACTTCCCATGAATACGTTCCGCGAGACTCCCATGTTACGTCTCCCATTGCGAAATTGTGTTATTCCGCGAAATTTATCTGCCAAACCGTGCGATCTGCGTTTCTCACAGCATGCTTTGTCTTCGGTTTTCCGTTTACTGTAACCACAATTTGCTGCCGAAAAATCTGAAAAAATTCTATACCACGCGGCTTGGTGTACGAAATAAGCCACATTTTTTTCCAAATTTTAGCACGCCTCTAGAAAGGAGGAGGGAGGGAAATCAGTCTAAAAGCGCGCAGTCTAATTTACTCTCTAACTATCCCCAAGGACAAGTTACAGGGTTGCAATTTTGCACGGATGAGGTTTTCTGGATCATCTATCGAACCTCTAAGGGCATTTTTCTGTATCTCGATCGGCTAGGCCCTTTCCGCTATGATCCAATGGAAAAGGAACGCGAAAGAAGGATCGAAGGATCTCGGATTACGTAAATTCGCGCGATCGAATTTCCTGACCACCCGGCGACGGGCTCCTACGGCTGTGTGCGTCTATTACGTCGCCTTTACGACCTCCTCGTAAACGTCCAGGCCCGCGAAATTGATAGACCACTATGTTACACGCACGCACACCAGCCGAGACCTCGTCCCATCGAGGCGTCGATGTCTTCTTCTAACCGGCCGGCGGCTAGGATCCAGCGTCGCTCCAGTCGCCTGGATTTCCATCGTAAAAAGGTCGACAGCCGACGGAACGACAATCTCTCTGCCCGAGCCGAACGTTTCTTCGTGACGAAGGCGTTCAAAAGCGAGAGGAATTCGAACGGAGCCTCGATTACACGGGTCCCGCGACAAGCGCTCGTTTTATCTGGCCGGTTGCATAGTCTCGCGTAATTCTGTCCCGCCTGCATCTTATCGGTCGGGTCCGTCGTTTTCGCCGCTGACGCGAACGTGGAACAGAACACTTGCAGCCAGATATGGAATCCAACTCGACAATGTTATATCACTTTCCAGACAACCTGGGATTTGCTTTTTATAAAGGAGACGCGTGTGGTATTTCTGTTGCAGTTATTTTGAAAGTTCAAACAATGGAGGACCATTCCGCACTTTTTATTTATTTTTAAACTAATTTTTTAAAGTAATTTTTAAAGTAATCATGTAATTTAAATAAGGGTTGTTAACCCTGTGCGCTCGAGTAGCGACTCTGATTTAATAATAATAATAATAATAATAATTATTATTATTCGGTAGATACGTAACTCAACCGTCAAGCGTTAAGACAGAGACACAACAATGTCACATAAGATCACATACGATCGCGTGAAATCATAAGAACGAAATCCAGCCACGATCAGCACGACGTGTCCCGATCAGTTTCGACCAGATTTGAAACAATAGAAATACACAGGCCAGCACTCCTCGAATGTCAAACGGTTCCATTTCAGTGTGACATAAGTTTCTCTATCGAACGGTTTCCGTGGACAGCAACAGCATAGCCGAAAGGAAATCAGCTGTCATTTCAGCACCTCGCGCCTTGGGCTCGTTCGATCTACGTATAATATTTTATCTCATCTCTCGTGATATTTTACGAGGATTGGAAGCGAAGTCTATCGATCCCGAGGGAACATTGTCAAGGATGAACGCTTGCTCGGTTCGGAGTCATCCGAAGGAGGCAGGAGAGGCGGTCGTCCATCGCGCCGGGCTGCGAGAACAATCATAATCGTCCCCCGCGATGATCGGACGACAGCCGGGGAGAGCGGGTTGATTATTTGCCGGTGATTTTACGAGCGGGACGCGGCTCCAGACGCCGACCAGACGCGAGTGGTTCAACGGGGATAAATCTAGCTCGCCTACGCTCGTTGAAACGCGCGGCGCCGCTCCTCGTAGAACAGGCGCGAAATGATTTGCTGCTAATAGACACCCTCCGGCCCCCCTCGCGCTCTCGCGCCGTTTTTATTTAAAAATACGACGGTCCGAGGCTTCGAAAGCACGCCGCGCCGCGGCGGACCACCCCCGGCGCTCCGAGCACGTGTAATTCGACGATATTAACCTTCTAATTATGGTTCATGTACACTGTTACCGGGTTTACTGCTTCCAGCGAGGGATTTATGCCCGCACCGTGGAACATTCGATTCCTCGGTTCTATATTTATTTTCGACGAGAAATAGACGCGCGACAATTGTTTATCAGCTACGAAAATCACTCCTCTTCCTCGCCTCTGGGTTACCAGAATACGCTGGATGTTAATTTATCCGAATGCTAACCTCTACGAGTTGCCGATTAGCATTTGTTCGTTGCTAGTAAATTCCTACGCCGGATGGAGAATTTATTTTTATTATATTCGGCAATTCAATATTTAAGTATCAACCCTTTGCAGTCGTATTAAGTTTATAGACGTTGGTCGGTATTAATTAATTAATGCGCGAGTAGTAATACATAATATGCAAGATTAAGCTTAGATATATGTAACGCAATAGTGTTTCAATTTTATATAAAAATAAAAAAATAATTAGCTTCAGAGAGTAGACGTACGACCACAAAGGGTTAAATTTATGCATAGGTGTCACGCCGGTAGGAATTAATTTGAGCCAACAGTAATATATATTAAACAACCACTAAGGGAAAAGAAAATTTATCAATTCTTGTTTAAAGTCTACATATATATGTACCACAATAATACAATTTAACCCTTTGCACTCTGGGGCGCCACTAAAAATTGGTACAATATTTTTCAAAATACTTGCAATAATATCAGATTCGTTTATATTAATCTTCATTAACAGATTGTTAATATTGTAAATACTGTACTTGCGAATAGGCTCAATTTCATATGCATAAATCTTAATAAATAGCTAATAAATAAAAGGGTTAACTTTATGTTCAAATAAAAGAAATAAATAGCTCTGAGAATGAACAGACGACTGCAAAGGGTTAACGATGCATATGTAAAATTTAATTTCGAATAACGTATATATCGAGTAAATCATGTTAAAAATCCTCATAAGGAGCCCAACGCTATATTATAGGGCAGGGGGTTACTCGTTTCCGTCGTCGCGAAATTCGAATCGAACCTCGTCGCGAGAAAAACTCGTGGAAAGAAGCGGCAGGTCGATACCGATGGCGACCAAGAGAAAGGAAGAGGGTAGAGAGCCGGAGCGACTCGAAGGGAACTGTAAAGTCGTCATAATTGATTGCGTGTTCCGCGAGTGGAGAGGAGAACCTTGAAGAGGAGGCTGAAAGGAAGAAGACAGTGGATGAGGACGAGAGCCACTCGGGCCGATACGAGTGCCGTTGACATTACTACGTTGCGCTCCTCTCTCCGCGCGCGAAACCGCCGCGCCGGCGACGCCGATTTTTATTCCGGCTGGCAATAAACAGATCCATCGCAGCGAGCTTCTACTTCTCTCCGCTTTTTACGGCCCTCCGCGACAACGGGCTCTCCTGTCGGCGCGCTGGGAAATTATTAGCCGCGCGAGGCACGTATCCAAACTTCTAGCAACCTTCGCACCCTCCCGAAATTTCGCGAGGCGAACCTTTTTTCGAATCGGGGTTGATTCATGCAAAAGTTGTTATTGTCGCTTGTCGGAGGGTGGAATATATATATATTTATTTATTTCAGTCTCATGGCCAAGAAATAGGACTTGGTTTACGAAAAATCTTAAGTCAGAGGGTGTTATATTCGTCGGCGATATTTGTAATAAATCAGCGGATTTATTATAACTGAAATTATTATATTATTATTTCGAATATTTGATTGGATATTTCGACCGTCTATTTCGAAAGTGGCCCAAGTCGATTCTTTAACCCCTTGCACTACGGTTTATTTTATAGCTAGATGGATTAGCCTTTCTTTGTTACTAATAAATTTCTACGATAGACGGAAAATTTATTTTTATTATACGGCAATCTTCATTTCGATGTTTAAATATTAATGATAGATGGGTAAAATTGAATTTCAATTTAAGAGGCTTGAATAATGTACATATTTAGCAGATTATGTTCGGAACCTTTATAACGAGTCTGACACGGTGTTATAGGGCAAGGGGTTAAAAACGTGAAGCTGTTATTTGAACCCCTTGCCGTACCTTGACGAGTCTGGCTCGAGGTTTATTTATTTATGGCTGCGACATTCTTCAAATTAATTTTGGCAGCGTCGGGCTTGTTTGAGTTTTAAAAACTGTTAATACATAATAATAATGTTAATAATAGGTTAAATTTCATATGCATAAACTGTAATAAATCGTATGAAATGGAAATACAGTAGATCAGAAAATATATTTTTAATTTCGAAGTAGCTTCGACTACAAAGGGTTAAGTATGAACGTTATTCCGTTCTTTCATTGCAATAAATATAAATTTTCTTTTTCTTCCAAGAAATTATTGCAATCGAGAAAGTAGTAATTATTGTAACTACGAAGAAATTGTACGCCAAGGGGTTGTTAATATTTATATTTCTGCGTTAAGGGAGAAAGAAAGAAAACGTTAAGGGAGAAAGGGTGAACTGGTTGAAAATATATTTTGTGTTATAACGCAAGATCTGCATTTTATAATAAATGGACTTCGGACGCTTTCAAAATAAACGGCTCATTTATTAAATAAAAATGAAACGCTTTTTAAAGGATATAATATTATCATCGATTTTACTGCAATTAGAAGTGTTATTGTCGAATATTTATACTATTGTTTGACAGATTGATGTTTCTAGATAACATAACGAAATGAGAAAAATTTATTTAATATGAATAGAAGGTAATACTGTTTTAATAATAATAAATAATATGTCTTACAATTTTGTATAATTCCACATAACTTAGCACGTATTATACATACGAAATTGAATTTTGCGACACGTTCAACAGTTTCCTATAAACAGTTTCATATAATATCAAAAAATTTAATTAAGTCAAAATTATCTCAAAACGTGATATAACAATTT
>CM052147.1:1483694-1503103 GCA_028455555.1 Augochlorella aurata
TGATGTCGAAATTTTGATTAGTCACATTTCGTCCGAGTGCTCAGGGTATCAGATTTTAATGGTTATATAATATGAATACTGTAGCATCCGCGCCGATGCAGGTCAAATTAAAGCGCATATTAATTTCTAAAGGTAAATGCTATATAGAATTGAATTCTAGATAATGTGGTTTATCAATTTCAATGTTATAACATTCGTGTCATTTATTATGAAAATGAGAGTGAATTCCATAGCACCCGTGTCCGCGATATATAATAATAATAAATAAGTAATATATAAATAATAACATATAGATATATAATATTATTTAATATTATAAAATGTCAAGACTGGATTCGTTTATTAGTAACATATACATATATAATAATAATAAACGAATCCAATTTTGACAATTCTAAATATTAGGTTGGCGAATAAATTCGTAGAATTTTGTATTTTTGTTTTAGAACAACTAGTGCATTAATTATCATAGTAAGCTATTCGGAAGACCACTTCCGGCTCTACGAAACTATTATATTCGCTTCTGCATCTAATTTAATTTTTCACGATCTTTTAAACTTGCAAATCGAAGCGAAAATCAGCATTTCCGACGTCTGCTATTCTTCGCTGTGCTCATCGAGCTCGTTATTCCGAAGGTTGCCCGGTGCGGGGCGTGTCGTTCAGGTCAAAGCTGCCTTTTTTGAACTTTGCGAACCATTTCTGTGCCGTAGACCCGCCTATGACACCCTCTTCGTACACGTTGCAGATGTCCCGAGCTGCTTCGGCAGCTTTTTGACCTCGATGAAAAGCGAAGAGTAGCGGACGTCGAGAATGCTGATTTTTGCCTCCTGGATTATCCATTTCGAAGCCTGAAAAATCGTGAATTAAATTAAATTGTTCGGAAAAGCGAATTCAATAGTTCTATAGAGCTGAAAGAGACCTTTAGAACTCGACCTTTTGTTTCTAATAAATTCTTATCGCAGACAGAAAATTTATATTTATTACATGGCAATGTTTGCTTCGATGATTATGATGGGTAAATTTTAATTTCAATTTAAGGGATGCCAATAACTTACATATTTAATAGATCGAATAGAAAATTATTCTAATAAAGAATTGTTCGAATTAAACAATTATATTCGAATAAAAAGTTATTATAATATAGAATTATTCGACTATACAGCTAGAATAAAATTATTCTAATAAAGAATTGTTCGAATTAAAAAATTATATTCGAATAAAAAGTTATTATAATATAGAATTATTCGACTATACAGCTAGAATAAAATTATTCTAATAAAGAATTGTTCGAATTAAAAAATTATATTCGAATAAAAAGTTATTGTAATATAGAATTGTTCGGCTAGAATAACTTCAGAAGAATAATTGTCCATTTAAATAAAATCATTTACCGGATCAAATCTTTTTGTTCGTTTGTTACTACTAAATTATATAAATAATTATCACATATAATTCAATCATACAGTACAGTACTAATAATAACTATAACTTCCTACGCCAGACAGAGAATTGATATTTATTATATAACAATCTTCACTTCAATGTTTAAATAGATTCAAATCTTCCTAACTAGTCGGACACGATATTATACAAGTTAACGCGCAAGTTGTTATAAAAAACCGTACTTCATTCGCCAATAAAACAATATACATTAGCCGCGTTTAGGGGTCGCTAGTTTCCGCGTTAATATCCAGCTGCAATCAAGGAAGAGGGAAAGAAAGCAGAGTGCTGGTCGCGCGAATAAATTGTGCTCTTTTTGCGGGAGCTACATTCTTCATAGAAGAAATAGGAGCACGGAGTTTTGTAATTTCCCTCGGCGTTATCGATAAATTGGCTCTGTCCTACTTGGACGTCCAGTTGTTCCTCCTTGTTTGCGAGTTATTCCTCCCGCGGGCTCGCCCATCTCCGCTTCTCTACCCTCTCTCACTCTCTCACTCTCTCCCTCCCTCTCTCTCTTTGTCTCTATCTATCTCTCTCGCTCTTGGTCTCTCTTTCTCCCTCTTTCTCAGCGGGTCTCTCGGACTAAACGATAATGCTCGGTTCGATAGCGGGCGTCGCGACGCCCGGCAGTCTGCCACCGTTCCATTCCGTTCCGTTCCACGCTCACAGAGCCCCGGCGACCGTTTTCGGCCGAGGCTCTTTCTATCGCAGTGTGTCTGCGCGTGTGCTCCTAAGACGGCCATAGGCGGCGCCTTTTCCAAATTTCCAAAGGTTCGTTAACCCGACAACGCCGAATCGATCAGGCGTGTGCCACTTTTCCGCTCTCCGCGAGACGGAACCAGTCCGCAGTTAGATAATCGCGGGGGCGGCGCCACGATTTTCCGCTTTGCTTACTCGCGACTCCTCGCGCGACCCTTCCGCGCCCTTCGGAAAATTCCGGTATTTCCGAGATGAAATTCGATATCGGAGCCCGGCATTTCGGAACACGACTCGCAAGCGTCAACCTCTCGATTTGTTCGAGCTCGAGAGATACTTGTTATTTTCAATCAACGGCGGATCGGTTTTAACGAGGAAGCGCGGCGCTCCGTAGCAATGAACTCTACGCCAATGGATCAAAGGTGCAGCAGGTATGCGTTTGGCACAACGAGCCGCTTCAAGCGGCGAATGCTGCCGCGCAACGCCATTAATTTACCGGCCGATTTCGCTCGATTAATGCCCGCTAAGCCTCCAGACACGGAATCCGGGATCGTTTCGGCGAGCTGCCGACTTCCCGCGGTTTCCCTTTGCGCGATAAAGAGGAAAAGCAGGCTGCGGTTCGTTTGTATAACGATCAATCCGCTGCATAAGGCCAGAAGATGGCAACGAGCGACCGAATCGCCGTTAATTGACGATCAACCTCGTCCACGAAGCGGAATTATTAGATTAGGATTGTTGAATTTTAATGGCCAGCAGGGATTTAAATGGCGCGATTCCTCTTGATTAATAGCAGCGGGGAGGAGTCTCGAATTAATGAGCGGCCGATCGGGAATCTCTGTAATCGGAGATTTCGGCGAGCATCGTTTCCAATTTATCCTCTTGTGACGGGCCGTCGATCGAATGTTACGGTAATCGAGAGAAGCGAGGAATCAAACCGTGAAACGGGGGAGCAGTTTTACGGTACACGGCAACCGTGTATGGAACGGGGCGTGTTTCGATCATTTTACAAAATACTCATCGCGTTCAGGGTTCGTCAACCCTGCCCGGAGTGGCGGAATCAATTGTGTCTTTATGGAACGGGCGGAACGCAGCCCGGGGGCGATTGATCCCGCCACTGAAACGACTGTCGCGAGTCCTCGATATTTTTCCCATTTCCACGGTTCCTATGGCAGAGGAAAAACTGAGAGAGAGAGAGAGAGAGAGAGTGGGGGGATAAAGCGAGAGGGTAGGAGAGACGAGGCATCAAACATTTTTATTAGCTCGGTCAACTGCTGTCGACTCGCGATAGCCCATTGGCGGCGATCGGACGGAAGGATATTGGCAGTAGGTTGGACGCGGGCGACGACGGTTGACGAGGGTTGGAAAAGAAAAGCCTTTTTCCGCGCGACAAAAGGCCGGCGAAGTGGGGGAGGGGTCCAATCATCGTTACGTGATCCCGACGCGACAGAGGCGAAATGGATTTTTCATATACAGAGAGGAGACCGATCCGATAAACCCGGAGCGGTGTTTACGGGGGTGTGCGGCGAGCTTTTGCCGCGGGACGGGGGGTGTCGCTCGCCGAGGAAGGGGTTGAAGGCTTCACGGAAACGAGGAAAAGCGCGGAAAGGCCGATAACGACCGTCAACTGTGAAGAGTCGATCGATACCGCCACCGTTTCGAGAGGACTACCTTGTCCCTTCTTTCCTTATCGCTTCTTCCCTGCTCCTCCCTTTCCGTGCCCTCTCCCTTGGAGCCCCCTCCGTTTCCCGCCGCCCTCTCTGCACCGTCTTGCTATTCACTCGATGGACGCGTCGATGATGGATGCTCCTTGAACGGCTCTTAGCATTTTTTCTCCACCGCGGAGAGAGTGGAAATACCGCCATTGAACTTTATTGCTGTTCGAGTAGCCGCTGTTTCGGGGGAAACGGGGGCGGGGGATGCTAATGCCTCGTCTGGAGCATCGACGAGATGATAATCGAGGCGCGCGCCTCCGATTTCCTCGCGCGAATCGGGGAGATAGGGGAATGCCGGCTTTCGGGCCGTCGAGGGCATTAGGAAAATATACAGGGTGCAACGAAGCAACTTTCTTGTTAGAAAGGTGTTATATACTTTGATATATGTATACAAGGTATCCCGAGAGTCGCAATGGAGAGACAAGGTCATTTGAAGCAACTTTTTCCTTTGCGAAAATGCAATGCGCGGCTTCGTTCGCGAGTTATTAAGGAAAAACGTTGACCAATGAGCAGGGAGCTCGGGAGGCGTCCTCGCGCCAGCTGATCTCGCCTCTCATTGGCCACTGTTTTTCGTTAATAACTCGTTAACGACGCCTCGTATAAAATTTGTGTAAAGGAAAAAGTTGCTCCAAATGACCTGAGGAACCTCTCAGAGACTTTTTGAACACCCTATAGGCAGCAGTTCTCTAATAGTAGTGCCGAAGGGGTCGCTCGCGCGTCGGCCGGGTGCCAGCGAGCGTTCGTGACTGAAATTTTGACAGGTTGTAATTGGTGTTTGCTCTTAACAAGCGTTTTCCGTTTGGTTTCGCAGTGTCCGGCACGGCAAACAAGAAAGAGGAAGAGACGGCGGTGGCCGCAGCCGACGTCACGGAAGAGACCACCGGTGTCCTGTCGACGAGATCTAGGACGGGCAGCGATCCTGGCGGCGGTATAGACCTCTTGGCAGCGTTACAGCTGCACAACACCACGCGGCAGGGTGTTACACAGGTGCCGGGGCTGGTTAGATTAAAGCCAGCTTATTATCTTCAGGGTGAGTCATGTTCCATGCGTACACGAACCGAACGGGCCGAGTTCTCCGGGACCGTTAACGGCGGAGACATTATCTTCGCGTAACTTAACCGGTCGCAGTAAGGGTCCGCGTTCGAGAACCTTTCGTGCATCGCACCCCCATGGGGAAACCGAAAGGACGCTTCCGATGAATCATAAATATCATTAACATTATCGTAAATATTGTCGTCCAGCCTCTCGGATATTTATCCCGTTTCCCTGAGAATTTTGGAAAATCGTGTCGCTTCCCGAGACGCGAGAATGGTCGCGCTGGCTCACGTGACCCGCACGTGACACACACGTGAGAATCCACGGAGGATCGTCTTATGTTTTATTCAGCAACGTGCACACGTAACAAGGGCGCTATAGCCCGATTTATAAGCCTCGCCTTACAGCCAATTTTTGCTTTCTGGAACTGTCGTTAAATACTGTAATTTTCATTCAGTCTACTGAAAATATATTTCGATCTTTCAGGTATTTTTGATTTTAAACGTATTTTTGCGAATGAGAGAAATTAGTAATTTAGTAATGCTTTTAGTAATGTTTTTTCTTCTGACTATAATTCCGTGCCCTTCCAGGAGCTCTGCGCATTATTCCGAGCCCCATATTTCCGAGCCCCATATTTCTGTGTCTACCATACTTCTGTGCCTCTTATTTCCACATTATATGTATTTCCTACAGTTACTGTACTTTTTGTAATTCCTGATCTGCTTTTCTTTTCTCATAATATCCTTTTCGCAAGGTAAGGTTAGGTTTATTCGCGGTCTAATACAAGACTAAAATACGAACAAATTCTAAAATCTGATTCTACATCTGGATTTATTTGAAATGTAAAATAGTGAATAATAGCTTTTTATCGTTGCAATTAATGTGATTCCTTTAATAACATTTCTAATCTTTTTTCCTTTTCTCATAATATTGCTTCGAATGAAAATGAGGTTGGCTTAAACTATGCGGCCTAATAGAAGATGGCGGATAACTTCTAAATTCTGACTCTATATCTGAATTTATATTAAAAATATAATTTATTGTTTTTTACCGTTGTTAGTAGCAAGCGAAATCCTCTTAAATCACATTAATAATTAATTTATGATTGTATATCAATTTATAATCATGTATTAATTTACAATCATATATCAATACATACACATTAACCTATAATTAATAATTATTTATAATTATCTTCAGCAAGTTTCTCTGACAACTTTTGACACAACATACTCCTTAAATTCGTGAGAACTGCATCAATCGAAAGATGTTTATTACATTGTAACATGTGAAAAACGTAACACCCCTCCTCCATGCGACAGCTAAACATGATAAAACAAAATAGATCATCATTTCTCTTTTCTCATCATCACACTTTTCTTTCTCCGTACGTTTCTAATCGCGGGGCACGGAAACTGGAGCATCTAGCCTAGTTTCAGCTAGGGTTCGAACAGAAATATTCGATGCATCCTCTACTTCCAGCGGCGACTGACCAATATTCCCTTCTACATTTTCCACTGACTGACGCGCACGTGGTGTCCACCATAAAATTCGGCCATTTTTACCATACAAGGGAACTAAATCATCCGCGGATGTACGCCTCCGCGTACCGGTTGCGTGCAGGTTGTACGCGATGCAGTAAATCCACGGTCGAGGAGTCGAGCCGAAACCACTTCGGGACTGGCTTCTCTTAACCCGAATACTGGCTGATTTGCATACCGGAGGGTCGTTCCGTAGCGCGCCGAGGCAATCTCCCCCCTCCGGCAATCACTGCAAGCCGTAAAGTCGATTATTGCTTTTCGTAAATCACAAGCATGCTTCCTGTCTCTCCTCGCTAGAAATTAAAGCGTCGATGGAGACGCCGAAAACTTGAATTTTCTGACCAATCATCATCCCCATTGTGATTTATTTGCGCCAGTAAAGATCCTGGTTGTTTCGCCAGCGTTCGTTTGTTCTCTATTGGCTATTACTCTCGCCGCTTATTAGCTGCGAGTAATTTAGCGTCGAACGAAGTTTTCACCCTTGGAAGACCGACCTTCCAGAAGGCTAAATGCCAACCCCGAGTATTTTTGGATCATGCGCTAAGGTATACTTTGCAAATAGTTTTTCCGTGAATATTTTGGGTTATTATACTTCTAAAGGATAGGTTATTCTATGTAATGTAGGATAATAAAATAAAATAAAATAAATAATGTAACAGATAATAAAAGTAATGCAAAATAGAGTCATTTTAGCAAAATTTTACTCGTTATTTTTGTAATGTATAAATATGACAGTCTTTATACTGGCTACTGATAGATACTGTATTTGATAATATTGTTTATATGCTTTATAAATTAACCCTTTGCACCCGAAATTATTTTAATGAATTAAAAAATGTTAAATTTATATAAATCTTGTTTCAATCTTCGGTATTTCCATTTACGATACGATTGTTTTTATTCGATGCATATGGAATTGAACGAGTATGCTTATAGGGGTTGATATAATTTAACTCCTTGCCATATTGTAACGAGTCAGCCTCGTGGTCGAAATTTCTACTAATATCCCATTAAATATTAATGTTATTCTGTTCTTTTAACTGAAAATAAAATTCAGCCCCCTTGTGACCAATATTTAATAATTCCAGCAAATATAGACATACAATAAATATAAATTTTCATTCTCTCCCAAGAAATTATTAAAAAGTTGCTCATCATTGTATCTATAAAGAAAATAAAACAGCAAGGGGTTAACAACGCGAACACTCTCTTTTAAAAATACTATATCAACTTCCAGCGTCGCCTCAGAGTCGCCGCTCGAGCGCAGAGCGTTAAACGCAACCCCGAGTTGCAGTCCGAGGGTTAAAAAATCCGTCGTCCGATAAAAATGTTCGATCACTTCTGGAAAGAACTGGAGCGAGAATGGCGGCACGATTGGCTCAGTTTTTCGGCGGCCGATAATGCAGCGATTAAATTTTTGGGACACTCCGTGACCTCGCGAGTGCAGCAGAATTGAACCATTGACCGCGATCTTGATAACCGTTATCAGTGCCGGCCGCAGAGCGGGCGAATGGGAGCGATAAACTGGAAAAACAATAGGCGCTTATCAGTCGGTGTCCGATGGTTGCGTAACGAGCGATTAATCGATATTGCGAAAGGTCAGTTTCACAGTCCGACGGCGTTTCTTCATCCGTAGAACTCCGGTGGGAATTCCCCTGGCCGCGAACGACTGCTGCTCTCTTTAACCCTCGGACGGCTACCGCCCCCGCTTTTAAATTTCACGGCACAGGATTTCAAAATAAATAATTAATTATATTATAGATAATAAATAGACCCATCAATAATTATAGATAATAAATAGACCCATCAATAATTATAGATAATAAATAGACCCACGCTACACAGAAATTTCGTTGCGTTTTCGATGAAACAAAAATAGGTATATTTTTATTAACAAAGGATATAATATACATATATAAGGACATAATATAAAAACATAAAAAGATAGTAATTCAATTGAATTTGTTGAATACTAAAATGTAAACAATAATATTTTGTTCTATTACTGCACAAGTTGCACTCTGGAACCATACTTTCATCATTTACAAACAAACTTAAGCTTTAATGTTTATTATAAAACTCTCCGGCTGTATATATACAATTAATTCTTGTAAAAATTAACTCACTTTTACGATTTTTCACATAAACAACAGAACTTCCGCTTGCAACAATTAACGAACATGTTGAAACTTGCCAGCACAAGGGAACATATTTATAATAATTGTCGATGGTATTATCAACTAAGACTAAATATAAACCTAATGCTTGCAGCTATAGCAATATTACGACCACCTTTTCGATGCAGGATGGACATTTTTATTCCCGGCGTGCCCCAAAGAGTTAAAGCCGCGAGAACTGCTTCTTCGTCGAGCCTTCGCCGCTGCTTTTCTTCTCGGCGCACTTGAGATCATTAAGTCCCCCTGGGATCACCTGTGGAGTGCGGCGGTCGGCCCCGCGGTCCCGTTCGTAACGCGACACCCCGTACATCGGTGGAAACATGCTCGATTAGCGTTCGAGCACGGCCGATAGAGTTTCGTCCAATGATAATCGGGGCCCGCGCTGCACCCGCGTCACTTGCCGTTCGATTAGCCGGCCGGTCTCGGCCCCAGAAGGGAAATGAATTTTTCAGTTTGGCGGCCGGTGTGCGTGTCGATCGGCCAGCGAGCCGTGTGATCCCGTGCAAACGATCGCGGCCCTCCCCGTGCCGCTTGCAGCTAAAGTGCAGCGGTGCACATGCTGCTCGATTGGTTGGCTTCGCGCGCGCTGGCCCGCCACGGCTACACCCGCCTCGAGTTTCAGTTTCAGACGCGGGCTTAATAAAGTAACCGGACACCTGTGCTCGCCGAGTAATAAACGCGCGAGGACACGCCAGTGTGCCCGATCAATTGGACGAGGCTCGCAGTCAGGAGCTAACGAACGCCGCGGAACGTCCCCCGCAATGCCTCTCGGCTTTCCTTTACTAATGACGAAATTAACTCGGCGAGGCAGAGCCGCTTCCACGAAGAATCGATCGCAAGTTCCTGCTATTTATTTTACGGACGAGGTCGCCGTTTAGGCGGCAGTCTTCCATGTCGATTGGCTTCTCTTTGATCGAAATTTCGAAGAAACTGGTGGATTTCGAAAAAACTGGCTTCGAGTAGGTCCAGTAAGACCGCGGTCGCCGCCGATCTATAATTCAGAGGTCAGCAAGGCGATGTACAGAGTGAAAGTTGGCCGGCGCAAGATCAATGGGAACCGGTGGAAGTTTCGAGCCGTTCGCGGCGGAGGAAAGTTCCATCAGCCACCCTCGGCATTAATTTAGCATCCGGGAAGACGGTCAAAGCGAAAGTTGCCTCGCTTCAGAAATAAATAACGCGGAGATTAAATCAGCCGACCCCTGGGGCAAGGGAGACAGCATCCAAGGGGTCACCCAATTCCAGGACCGCCGGTCCCCGCTCGACAACAAAAGGGGGATCGCGGAATCTTGTTTTCCGTGTTCCCGAGAAAACTCGGACACGTGTCGGTCGCACAGCGTTCCCCGGCTTTGTTCGGCGATTACAATGGGACCCTTTGCGTGGCTCGTCTCCCAATCGAGCTTCCCTTTGCTGGATCGCCGCGTCACGTCGCCGATATTCGGCGGTCGGATCGAAGAATAAAAGTACCGCAGCTAGGAAAACATCTCTCGCTTTTCTGTTAATTCGAGTTCGTTGGCGAGGTAGGGGGTGTGTTAATATTCTACCGATCGGTTAATATTTCTGTTATTATAGAGTGATTAAATCTAATAATATTTTTATATTTTCGTGATATTAGCGTCAAACGATATTTATTTTATTTATATTATTTTTATCTTGTTATTTTATTCTACCGATCGGTTAATATTTCTGTTATTATAGAGTAATTAAATCTAATAATATTTTTATATTTTCGTGATATTTTAGCGTCAAACGATATTTATTTTATTTATATTATTTTTATCTTGTTTAGTTTATTAATCGCGGAAGGTATCTAATTTAAAAAATTATATGATGATGTTGGAGCTTATGCTTATATATAGATTCCATTTAGTATTCAATTGAATTATTATTATTCTATGCCTTCATATTATGCGATCCATTTGTTAATATACCAATTTTGTTTCATTTAAAACGCAACATAATTTCTGTGCGACACGGGTTTATTTATTTCCTGAAATAAATACCGAATAAATAAATAAATAGGAAAGTTACTCATATTCGTATAGTTTAATATTTTATTGTCAATTTTTCATTCAGTTGGCGATGTACATATTACAATAAATTATTGGCGCTGTTGGGATTCTTTTCTTAAAATTTATTACGAGTTACTAATACATATTCTTATATAACACACATTTTTTCACATTAATATATATTATTATATTATCATATTATTATTATATTATACTAATATGTATAACACAATATAATATATTTACATACTATTATATTAGTATAATAGTATGTAATAGTATGTAATATATATAGTATGTAATATGTATATAATATCGCCCTAATTAAAGTATAACATTAATTCTCCGCATTCGAAACAACACTCCAACATTTTCTCCCCCTTTCCCCTATTAAAAAATTCCACGCGACCAAGGCTCTCCTCCTCTCTAAAATCGCGTGCCTCAAAGAGTTAAACGAAGAGTCACCTGTGAACTTTGCTTCAGCGCCGCCAGTCGCCCGGAAGCGATAAAACGGGGCCCGAATTCGGTCTTGAAATGGCGCCATCGCAGTTTGCCAGGAAACCGGCGTAACAGTTCGCTGGAACAATACCAAAACCGATTCGAGACAGGAACCGAAAGGCTGCGGCTCGGAAGGGGGCGGGGGTGGAAAAAGTTCCCTCCGGGCCGAGGTTGCAAACCGCAGAGAAGGTTCCGCGAATTCGTGGGAGGGTGCAGCGAGCCGAGGGTGGCTCCGGTAATTGAAATTTCTTTCGGGGAAAGGCACCCTTGGCCCGAGCAACCCCCGGGACGGCGATTCGCGCTCGCTTTTCGCGGACGTTGCACCGTTGTCGTCGCCCACGCTTCCAGCCCCGACTGGCTGCGCGTCTCTCTAATACCGATCGGCTCTATAGGCGAGGCATGGGGGACACCCACACGAGTGGCTACGAGCGTTTACGCAGCTCCAAGAGTAATTGGACACGCGATATTACGCGGCGAATCGAAACCGAGAGCAAATATCGAGGCGTCGATGGTTTGTCGCAATTTGTCGAGTGCCGATGGGGTAGTTGTCAAGGGTGCTCTCATGGTCGCGGCGGCGGATTTACAGAGCCGGTTCTCGCGTGCCGCCCTGGACAATGTCTTCTCGAATTAGTCGATAATGCGGGAAGGGTTCCAGAGGCTTGTGCGATATTAGGGGTCGCTCTTCTCTTGGAATGGTTCCCAATTTCGCGAAACCCGCATCGGCAAGAGAACGCGGCAACCTCTTGGCGACGCGATAAAAAATGGCCGCTCTTCTGAATTCTGGACAATTTAGGATCCAATTTTGTAGTCTCGTTCCGTTGCCCTCCGCATGAGAAATTGAATCTTTAGGGGAGAGTCTACATAGGCAGATACATCCGGTATGATATACAGCGGTGAAAATTCCGACCCCTTCTCCGAATAAATTTCTTAAATTACCCCCGGTCTCTGGCTTAGCATAATTGCCAGGACGTTTGTCGGGGAGCACTGTACCGCCTATGCGAGGTCCTGATTCGACGGGGCTGCGAGGCTCCGAAGCAAAAAGGGCTCGGTTCGTTGGATCGAATTCGAGCGGACGAGTCGGCGACCACAGCCAATCGAATTTTCATGTCAACGTGATTGCGTAGTTGGGAGCGGGCGGCTGTGAATCGTAGAGATCGATGCGAGTCGAGAAGAATTTCGGCTGACCTAGATCGGCCGGCACTTCCGCTCGCTTTTCTGCTCACGAAAAATGGAACTTTGTCGCCGGCGGGTCGAAAGCAGCCACGGCGGACAGTTATTAACCCTTTGCGGACCTCTGTCTATTTATTTCTTTTATTTTTCCATGTCCTCTTCGGAATAATGCGCCGTCTATTCTGGCTTTCGGAGATGTTACCTTCCCCAAAATAATTCAAGTAAATTATTAAAGTTATTTTAGTAAACTAATATATACAGTAATATATAATATATAATATATAATAATATATAAAGTATTAAAATACCATATATTCAACTCTAAAACCACCCCGAGGGGTTGCCGGCGACTTTCAATCATCTACGAACGTGTAAATAAGTATATTAAGATTTATATTTTGAAACTAATAAATAATTTAAGACTATTACTACAAATTTTCATCTCGAGTCGCACTCGTCAAAGTACACTAAAGGGTTGATCTCGCAATGAAAACGAATTCCGAGCAGCATGAAACCAGCGTATAAACTCGGTACGGCAACAACAAAGGGTTAATACAGCGGCGAAGGGTGAAAAGCGAAGGTCCGCGCGGAAAACAGCCGGCGATAAATTCGATTGCACCGGGCAGTGGTTCCACCGTTGATTTTCCGTGTCGGAGGCACGGCCGAGCTATGCACCCCCGAACAATCGATGCTATTCGTACCGAGCCGCTCGGAACACGGGATAACTATCCGCGGCAGCCGGCGTTCCGGCGTAATATGATTATTAGCGCGCCAGGATCGAGCGGAACGCAGAAATGATCGAGTTTTACTACTGCAGGCGAGGAGAGGGAGCTCCGACTGAACGAGGCGAGCTTCGAACGAGCGGCCACACTACTCCGGCGGGTTCCGGAATTCACTATAGCCGCCGCTCTGCGACAAGAGGAGGCCAATTCCGGGACGATCATCGCCTTTTCACATGGGAACAATAGGTAGGACGTGTAATTTCATAGTATGGTCCCTGACCCCCTTGTCCCTGGAATTCGGAGCTCTATACGCGCTCCAGCAACGCGTTCGTTCGGCTACATTCGGTCACGGATCCTCGGAAATACAGGCTGTCCCATAAGTCAGTCGCAATCTTGAGGTTATTTCAAGCAACTTTTTCCTTTACAACAATTTTCTCCGCGGCTTTATTTACGAGTTATTAAGGAAAAACGATGGCCAATGAGAGGCGAGCTCGACTGGGGGTCCGCGCGCTAGTCGATCTCGCCTCTCAATGGTCACCGTTTTTCGTTAATAACTCATTAACGGCAGCTCGGAGAAAATTTTTGTAAAGGAAAAAGTTGCTTCAAATGACCCGAGGAACCTCTCAGAGTGAGTTTTGCAACACCCTGTATAGTGATTACGGAACGACGGTCAGTTTCCACGGGTTTTTCGGTCTACGATGGGGTTCGCCGAGTTCGAGGGTCGCGCGGGCTCGGGTCAATGCCAACCTCGACTACTTCTCCCTCGATCGGACGTCTTCCCGCTGTCCAGAAAGAGAGAGAGAGCTCGATTCCGGCGAGTGAAAGGTGCTCGCGCGGCACCGGCGAGCTGAAAATGGTAGAAAAGCCAGTCTTAAAGAAGTTACTGTGTCAATTGTTGAGCCGTGACGGTGGAGAGCTCTTAACCTGAAAGTAGTCGCAGCCTCTGTTGGCACGCGAGGCGCGCAGTCTAGTCGTTTTGACCCGGCTGACACAAATTGGATGCGCGGCACCTACGTGTCCGCGGTATTAGACGGTAATTAACACGCTCCGCCGAGCGGAAATCGCGGCCGGATAAACCGGAATTTAGCGTCCATTCAGCATCGGGACCGGAGACCCACCGAAATCCGCTGGAATCCCCTGGACGGAATCGATGACGACCTTTCGCGCGAGTCGGCTAAACGAATTCCAGAACGATGCCTCAATGTCGCCGATTGAGAACGGCCGCGCGACTCCGCCTCGCGATCGATGGCGAACCGGGAAACGAAAATCGTTAGCCACACACGCGACCACCCACTGTCACCCCACCACCGTTCAATCGTGTCATCTATTTATTGCCCTCGCGTGTTTCAATTAACACCGATTTCCATCGATCGCCGCTGTTCGACTTGCAGCCGTGATTTAATCGCTCGATCGAACTCTTCTGGAACGCGTGAACGATCGCGTCCGATGCCACGCCCACTTCGGTCCCACTGGGTGGCGCGTAGACTGTCACGCCTGCTGCCCCCTCTTCGCATTTTCCCTGTGCTGGAGGAGGGGCCGGTGGGCGTGGTTTGCTGGGCAGTGACCTTCAAACATCAAGGTTGACACTCTAGAGGAGGGTCTGTTATAGGGGAGAATTACCATGAATGGGACACTTATGTTTACGATAAGATAACGAAGTAACTGAACTGTCTATCTAATTCTAGTTTGAAAAGGTCGAAAGACCAGTTATTTAACTGTAACAGTGCATAGTGCCAATGACCTTTTCCATTGTTACACTGTCTTTTTATTTCTTATTCTTCCCTTATATATTCAACCCACATTTAATCTTATAATCAGAGTACTCAGCTTTTTCACTAAAGAATATTTAGTCAAATAATATTAGCTAACGAACACTGGTTTAAAAATTCCGTCGAGAATTTCTCGAACTTCCCTGAAATTAGTCAGAGCCGTCTACTGAATCTCATCCGTTCGACAGATATTTGGAGCTGCAGAGCAGCGGTCGCAAAGACGAGCTTCGACTTCACTACGTATCACGCCGGGACGGTACAGTCCACGTGGAGGCGTTTCCTTTCCGTTTGGCAGACGGGGCCTGGCACAGGGTCGCCCTGAGCGTTAGCGGCTCGCAGGTCGAGCTGCTGGTCGACTGCCATCCGTTGTACAGGCGACTGCTCAGGCCTGGACCACCTGACACCAACTTCACCCTGCCGCAGCTTCAGCTCTGGGTGGGACAGAGAAACGCCAGACACTTTCTCTTCAAGGTACGGAGATTACATTGATCGGACTCGGTCGTTCGAGGGAGACAAGTTGACATGGTTTTCGCGCCGCAGGGTGCTTTGCAGGACGTGAAGCTGATCCCCGGCCCCCATGGCTATCTCTCGCAGTGTCCTCAGCTCGACTCGTCCTGTCCCACTTGCGGTCAATTTTCTATATTACAAAACACGGTGGAGCAGCTGATGCATAATCTGAACGAGCTGACGCGGAGGGTGAGTGGACCTTTCGGGGGTGTTTTGTATTTTGAGAGGCGAGCGAGTACCCGATTCAGTCGAGGGATCATTTCGAGGCGAATCGAGTATCGAATTTCTCGAGTTGCTAGACTTCTTTAATGAAACGCGTCGATTAAGTTAGTATTGTATAGTACTTGATAGCCCTAGGTGCAATATGCTATGTAAATGTCGAGTAGTAATCGAGTTCGGCTCGTGAGTAGGTATTCTCAAAATACGGTATTTAATATATTTATATTAGTAATATATAATATATTATAATAGTAATAGCTCTACCATAACTGTCATTAGACGGACCCCAAATTATATTATATTATGTAATTATATAATTCTGATAATTATATGACTGTATTAGTATAATATAATTAATATAAATATGATTATACGATTATAATTATCATATCTATATAGTTTTACAATATAATATAGTTTGAATAACATTTCCAAACCTTCATAACGAGTCCAATACGGTATCATAGATCAACGGGTCAACCTTCGACTGATTCCAAGTACCCACGCAGTGGCGTGGATAGAATTTCGACAGTTATCGTAGAAATGTTCCGGACAGTTATCGTGGAGATGTCTCGGACAGTTATCGATAGAATCCCATTCTCGCGCGCCTCTAGCATTTTCCAAGCGGTCCTCCGCAAAGATCGCAGTGCTCATTGACATCCTTCCTTTTAGCTAGCCGCTGCAGAGGGCAGAATAAGCAAAGTGGAGGAGTGCGAGTGCCAAAAGTCTTGCAGGGCCAACGGCACCGTCCACGAAGACGGCGCCACGTGGGAGAAGGGCTGCCAGCAGTGTTCTTGCGTCCACGGTGAAATCGAGTGCAGGCCGACACCCTGCGCCCCCGTCACATGCAAGCATCCCGTCCTTCCTCCGGGACAGTGCTGTCCCATCTGCTTGAGTAAGACCCTTCATCTTCAATCTCCATCCAGCTAGCTTCGATCATTCGGATCATCGTCTTAACGCGTTTCTCCGCAGAGCAATGTTACTTGCGCGGTGTGATCTATGACCACGGTGAAAAAGTCTCGCCGAAACAGTGCGTCGAGTGCGACTGTTTCGACGGCAGTTTCACCTGTCAGAGGTTCGACACGGAGACCAGATGTCCACCACTGCCTTGTCCGCCTAGCGAACAGATTAGCGTGGCCGAGGAGTGTTGCAAGTTCTGTCCAGGTATGTTACACTTACAGGACGGGCCCAGAATCCTCCGATCGCTGCTGTGAAAGTCGCCTTTGCTAGCTCATCTTAACTCGCATGTGACAATGTATTAACCCATCGGGCGGCCCTTGGCGACGGTCACGGCTGGACCAGGTTCGCCGGGGACCCGTCGCCAAGGGCTGCCTCTCGCTGCCATCGCAAACAACGTGCAAGTATACAAGCAAGTTCCGCTGGAAAAGCGACGCTCTAATATCGGTTCACTTGCACCGACGCGCCGCGGAAGCGATTACCACTTTACCGACCGGTCAGTCGGCCGTGGCCATTTCTATTATTCTAGGGTAATTAAATTTACCAATACTTTTATATATCCGTGACACGAGCATCAAGCAATATTTATTTTATCTATTTTATTTCTATTCTATTTACTTTATTAATCGCGACATTGTAATATTAATATTTAATATTCAAGAAATTGTATAATAATATTGGAGCTAATCAAAATTATATAATAATATTGGAGCTAATAAAAATTATATAATAATATTGGAGATTACAATACTAGAATCTAACACTTTGATATCCGAGTAATAGATAACTGCCATGATCGACTCACGGGCTACCGATCAGGTCAAAAAGCCGATTTAGGCTGCCGGTCGGTAAAGCGTTAATAAACATTAGCATGTCCGATTAACGCGAAACCAACCGTGAACGATCCAATTCCCCGACGGGCGTTGTCCCGACCGAACCGAGCACGCTAATCGAATGTTCTAACCGTCTCTTCATCTGCCTGGCTAACCAAATTTAACCAGGGGTGGACTACTGCGCGAAGGGCCACAAGTGTCATGCTAACGCGTCCTGCCTGAACCTCCAGACCACCTACGCCTGCCACTGCGATATCGGTTTCCAGGGGGATGGTCATAACTGTCACGGTATCTAATGCTTTTCCTAACTTACGTATCGTATTAACCTTCGTCGTCCTGCTGGAAGCGCGAGCTTCGCCGCGCCGCGCCGGACCGGGTCGATGGGAAATTCCTGCTCGGACACGTGCAATTTCCGATCGACCCGGCCGCGTGAAATATTTAAAGGACGATGTGTTAACACGTGGAGAACGTGACCGTACAAACGGCGGTGCCGTTCTTCGATTGAGGAATCGTACTGTCAACCACCACCGGTGATTGTAGTCATCGAGCGGCGTAGTTCTCTGTTCTCAACGATCCCGATGTTAACGACTTATTTGCTAGCCGCCGATTACTAGAATCGTCTCCGACTACGTACCATGTATTCGCCGGAAGAAGGTACAGCGTTTTTATATTATACTTCTGCTGCAGTCCGCTGCCATGATCGCAGGTGGCAGTCGGCTATTGGCCGAAAACGGTGTCGACGCTACCGTTGATATTCGACACCGTCTTCAGCCGATAGTTGATTGCATGGAAAGGGCAGAGGACTGCAAGCGTAAATCCCTTCTTTCGGCGAAGGTATGGTACCTCGGTCGTCGAGCCTGGTCCTCCCGATATGACCGACATTTCTGCATCAGCAGATGTGGACGAGTGCGCGCAGCAAGGCGGTTCCGAGGGCCATCACTGCAACGCGAACACCAAGTGCGTGAACGTGATCGGCTCCTACACGTGCGAGTGTCTTCCGGGTTACCACAGAGTCGACAAGTTCAACTGCGCCGAGCTGGACGAGTGCGCAACCGGTCATCACGCCTGCGACGAGCACGCGACCTGCGTCAACACCGCCGGCAGCTACTATTGCGTCTGCAAGGAGGGCTACACCGGCGATGGATACACCTGCAAACGTACAGTATCCGATTTAACGTCGGAATCGCCGAGATCTGTTGGGGTCGCCGGTTTCGTCCAAAGCGTTTCCGAGCTGTCTCGAACGACGACGAACATTCCCGAATATTTCCGAATAGTCTCAAAGCGTCGCACAGTGGAGCACTCTTCGGCTCAAGAAATGGTCAAACTGATTTTATTTGTTTTCGTGAGAACGAAATTTGTTGAAATCGTGTGAGAGTATTTGTGAATTGAGGGATAGCACTGTTTGTTACAATTTTGTGGAGAAGTCCAGAGGATGAATAATAGCGTTTATGTTCTTTTGGGGGATGAGAGGGAAGAGGGGAAATTGTACTACTGATTTTTAATGACGACGCAACAAGCGTTAAAAGTCACTTGGAAGTATAATCAAATTCTACAGGAATTGTTTGCATTTTAATGCTGCACTTTGCGTTGTTGGCAATTTTCTGATATCACTAATCGCGCAAGATAACGTAGAGCATTAATATTTAACGAATAGTAAATTAATGCTTACTAGAGCATGTACTTAAAGAAAACAGTTATTAATTCAAGCAATCTGTTTCGAAAGTGACTCAAGTCCATTTGTATTGAAATTGAGTATACGATACCATTGTATCAGTTTGATTATGCGTGTCTAATAAATTTAAAATTTCTATTGAAATATCAGCAATTATCAAGTGAATTATAGACACGCTACTGCAGTCGACGACAAAGAGTGACCAGCGGACTTCGGTCACTTTTCAAATAAACGGCTGATTCCTTTGTGACGCGGGAATATCATTAATGAGCGAACAGTAATTTAGAAACCAATTAACCCCTTAGGCGCCACTATAGTGGCTTTTGTGAATGTCATCTTCCAAGACGACGCACCACTATAATGACTTTCGCGGATGTTTCGTGCTTTACTCAACTGTGTTATTAGTTATTAAAGTAAATAATTAAAGTGAATGTATATGTAGCAGAAATATT
>CM052147.1:1616898-1637852 GCA_028455555.1 Augochlorella aurata
GCAGCTTCTCACGGTAAACGGCCCAAGTTCACGTGCTGCGACTCGCATGAATACAAGATTGATGACATAATCGGTCTCAGCGAGTCCCCGCCGGAGTCGCACCCAGAGGATCTCGAGTAAAACGGTGATTCGTATGCGGGATCACGTCGCCGCGACGACGTTTTGTCCGGTGTGTACGCGGCTCCCCTCGCCCCGCCGCTCCCGCCTGTCCGCGGCGTGGCCGGCGCGGCGAAATTTCGCGGGCGAAGGCTGTCCGCGTACTTTCTCACCTTTTTGTCGCAATCCACGTGCCCCGTTCTCCCGCAAGAAAATCGAAACCGCATGCCTTTCTCCCAGATTTGTATACCGGCCCGCTCCGAAAGCGCTGGCGCGACGAAACTGGCGTCAATTACGAATCGCCGTTTACACCCTCGCGAGGTCGCAATGTTTCTAGAAAAGTCCGCCGGACAGGAAGAAGCTGGATGGAGAGTCGGATGAAGAGATACGTTTCACCGGCGACGTCACCTTGTTAAACTGTTACGGGCCGGCAAAAAGCTATGTAGGTCCAGGCTGGCCGCTGCAAATTGAGCAATTCCGATGCCGAATCGCTAACGAGCCTATCCGAGCCCTGCGCTGTTTCCCTCCGAGCGTCTTTTTTCTGCGGCGACCGCTTTTTCGTCCCCCGCCGGCCGCGCCGCGTTTTTAGGCGCGGAGCGCGCAGCGGGTGGCTGGACGAAGCGCGCCCCGCGGCAAGACTTCCCATAAATCCTCATCGGGGGAAAATGAAAACTGCTGGGTGCCTCGCCGGCCCCCCGAAAACGGCCTTTTCCGAGCTCGTTGCCGCGTCGTTGCCGCGCCGCTGAAACAGAAAGCGGTCGGGGTATAAATTGAATCGGTAATTCCGGGGCACCGGGGCCAGGATGATCCAGCTGGAGCTCGTCGAGAAATTACGTCACACCCTCCAGAAGGTTTAAGAAGTCCCGTGCTCTGATTAAACCGCCACCGGCGGCAGCGCCGCGGGCAACGTGGCCCGGCGCACGATTAACAGCCGACGACTCTTGCCATCTGAAACTTAGAGGCTACGTTGTAACTTGCTGCTACTTGGTGCCCTAGTTGCGCGGGGAGGCTGGCGAGATTAGTTCGGGACAGCCCGCAAACTCGATTCGCTGGTCTTTATTGGAATTGCTCGGAGACTGGCGCGCCGGTTGGAATATCGTCGTGATCGGTTGCAGAAACTTGCTTGTATTTTGCCTCAATTTTTACAGACTTGGGATACTGTAGTGCGTTGCAAATTGTCAAGGGGGAGTGTTTACATTAAATTACAGAGAGTGGGGTACTTTGCTCGGCAACTTCTCGCAGAAATGTATTTACAATTTTTTGGCACGTAGGAAACGGTTGCTTACATTTTCTAAACGGGGCGGGGAGGGGTAGTATATACTATTGGGGGCGGGCCCGGTGAACTCGGTTTACGTTTCAGGGAAGACTTTGTTGAACGGAACGTGACTGAAGAAATCGTTGGAGATTTTTGCGAAGACGAGGCCGAACGTCTCCTCGTAGGGCGACTGGAGTTCTTTGAACAGCAAATCGGAGTTCTCGTTGATGAATCGGTTCATTTGTTCGCCTGCAAACAGAGAAATAAATGTTGAAATTAAAAAAATCGTAACGTGACGGTCGCTTTAATGCAAAACAGTTATATTTAGACAGTTTGTCACTCTGCTCCAGTGACGACAATTTGTTTTTATTCTTTATTTTATATTAATTCGGGAAAACATCGTGGTGGCACCATCGGTGGCAAAACCTCCAAGTTACTAGCAAAAGAGTTTCGCAATTTGAACGATAGATGGCAAATTGGAACAACGCGTGGCGCCATCCGTGGCGAAACAGCCAAGCTATAAGCGAATCATCTCGCAGTTCGAATAATAAATGGCGGCAAAATGGAAATAAGATCGTGGCGACATCTACCGAAGTTTTCCAAGTTGTCAATATAGATAATAGATAATAGATATAGATATAGATAATTAATACTTACAAGGTGACAAAAACTTATTCGTTAATTTAATAGATATTAAAAAATTGTCGATAAAATAGAAAACATTAATTATCAACCACAAGAACAGTGCTCTGACTCCATCTATCGGTAAAACATTGTTACTAACCGGCTACCAGCTTGAGCGTGTTGCTACGGATGGCACTGTACCGTCTCTCGCGAAATGAATTATTAATTAAATCAGTAAAAACTGTCCGATGAGCATTATTACTACTTGGAAACGTACAAAGAGTCAATTCGTTCCACTGAAAAACATGAAACCGTCACTAATGAGTTTATAATACGACTTTTTTGTCCCCGCTTTTATGCATCGTGCAATACCGCTCAGTGATTTGAATGCGCGGTCGAGTCGCTTACAGTGACTATGAATATCTTTACAAATTCAAAGTAAATGACGAACGGAGTGTTCAACGGTAATAGTGATTATCGTTGAAGTTCAAGAGCAACGAGAAACCTTGTCCGATCTTTTGCAAAAACCTCGGTTATATAAAATCGCAACTATAATTAACTTTCTACCTAATTGCAGCAGCTGCGCGAGAGCTGTACGTACCTAGGATAGTGTCGCCGTTGAAAAGATTGTCGAATTTCAATGTTACTCTGCCGGGCGTGAATTTCACGTCGTACTTCGTGATCCTGATGTACGGCACTCCGTTCTTCTCGTATTTCTGACAGTAAATGTCATTCTGGGTTTTCAGATCGTCTAAAAATATTTGAAATTTATAAGTATGCATACTATCGATCGCCTACGGTGCTTATTAATATTATCAACTAGTATTTACACATGGTGATATTCGACTTCCCAGATCCCCTGACCGGCAACAGCAATATCTTCCCGTCGATTCTATAATCAGCGACAAAGTCCACCTGAGGATTGTACGACTCGGACTTCAGAAAACACTTGTCCCAGTCGATGCTGAAAGGAAAAGAAACCATGTATCATTGGAACAACAATCTTAGTTACGATCACGACCTTTAAATGTTTCCGTTTATAACAGCACTGGTGACGCTTTTTACTAATTGTTTGCGTCACGGACTCGTATAATTGCCGCACGCACGGTTTACACGGATAACAGATTTCAACGAATCCCGAGCGTCCTTTGCAAAATGTGAGCGATTGTGCAACCGAGGCGCGAGCAACATTCTAAATACCTTATTAACATTGTTCCTCGATTTTCCTGATCTCTAGCAACATATCGTGATTCAATCATTACTAGACCACGTGCAAACTGGTTCGCAAAGCAAAGAACGTCTCTCGCGATGAATCGTAACTCAAATAGAGTAATTTGTTATACAAGGCCTCGCCTTGTCTCTCGCCCAGGAAGACCAATCGGCTATTCCCGAGGCATACTCACTGATAATTCTTCACCTCGAGCTGCTTTGTGAGACCGTACAGCTTGATGTTCTTGTACTCTTGCCTCAAAGCGACCGAGCCCTGGGATTCGCCGATCTTCACGTTGTCCACAGCCAGCGGCTCGATCGGTAGGATCTTGAAGGCCTTCATACCTGGAACAAGCATTTCTCTCTGCAAATGTTCTTCTATTTAGCATAGGGTGGGAGGGGGTGAAACCTATCAGGTCCTAGGCTAGGAGCGTTTTCACGCGAGTCGTCGAGGAATGATGTCGGCTTTCCTCGGAGCCTCGAAAAGCGAAGGGAGGCTAGCCCGACCACTCCGAGTCAAGGAGAACCTCTGCAGGAATTGCGACGACCGATTATGTCGGAGAAACCTAGCGAATCGCATTGCTCCGGAGAAATTGGCGGAAAAGTGCTTCGCAGTCACCGCGAAAAGAAAACCGAAGCGAGATCTCTCGAAAGACGATCGCCGGAGAATTCATTTCTCGATCTTGGATATAATTCGACGCGACTCTTCTCTATAAGAGAAGTGAAAATTACAGTGAAAACGCCTTCCCCGGTAATTAATTTGATTGGTCGAGAAGATACAAAATGCCTTGTACCCTCTGTTTAACAAAGAAGTTTCTATCAACTTTCCCCTGGGATATCGAACTTCGGTGAGAACGACGCGAACACATTGAAGTAAAATCGATGGAAAACGTGGACGAGAGTGTCAGCAACGCGCGCGAACGAAAGTGGCGGAAAGGTGCAACGGCGCGACGAGTTGTAGGAGGAGAAATTCTCGTTTCTCAATGAAAAACGTGTCGCAGTTTGGAGAGGGGCGAGATTAGCCAGGTGAACAGTTATGCAACGAGTTAACGAGCTGGATAATGTGGCTCATTAACTTCATAATCGCGCGATTGCGACCATAATTCGCGCCGCGAGCAATGCTAGAGAGCCGTATCGATCTCCTAACGTGCGTGAATTCATCCATCCTGGTGCCGGTCGTTCTTCTAATCCAGACTTCTCCTTATGATCTCGACCAAATGGTTGGCCGCAAGAAAAAGTCGCGCAGCTTACCATTGGCCAGAGAGACGACGGCGTCCCTCGCCGAACTGGCGATGCACTTGTAGTACTCTGGGTCCGGCAGCGTTCTGTTGCACACCTTGATGCTGCTCGCTGAAAAAGGCGAGACAAAACGGTGAGGAAAAGAAGACGAATAAAAGGGAAAAAGTCGCGCGTCGCTCGGTTGCGCAATTCGGCTGCATTGCAGCACTCGCGGCGCGGAGATCCTATAAACAGCGGCCACATGGCAGCCGCGACACCGAGCCGAAGCTAGGACAATATTGACTTTCTCTTTCGCGACCGCGCGCCGTCTAATAACTCCGGTTTTAATGGATCGCGAGCGACGCGGTCCCCGCGATTCGGCGATCCGCGGGCCATTTTTCTCCGCTGACATTGACCTTAATGGTGCACCGCGCGGGCTCCGCGAATCGATCAGGCCAGGGCCCGCTCCAAAAAAGGATGTCAGGGGTCGTAATGGCGCATGCCTCGGCCCGCTGGACCGGTTTCATTGAACGCCAAAAAGCGTGCGGATAATGAGCCAATCCCGCTCCGAACTTTATTTAACGCGCTCGTTCATGGGTAACGAGTTTTCCGTTTTCCGTTTCGTAATCCCCGCCGCCCAAGGAATTCCATTTGACAACAAACGACAGAGTTCCCCCGCCGGATTCCAAACGGCGCGAAAATTCCACTTTCCTAATTACAGAGGATCGTTTTCGAATCTAAAGCTGGCGATTTTGATCTTCGTTCATCGAGGAGGATTCGGAGCTGTTGTTAAATAAATCACAGATAAACGCAACGTTTAAATGGCCGTTTCGTTTTGCAGAAAATTGCAGAAAAATTGTATAGAAAATTAGGGTACTCACGCAATTCTGACACGGCCGCGCCGGAAACGGCGGCCGCGAGGGCCACCGTTAGGATAGCGATAGTCTTCATGGTGAATAGAATCGGAGCAAGGATCGCTTCGCCGCTGAAGAAATGGCTTGGGACAGCTGAATGTGAACTGGAAGAAACGGTCATTGATGCAGTCTATTTAAGCAGCACGACCGCCCCACCATCGCGGTGTGGGTCTCCGTAAGTAAACACGCGTGTCCCTTCACACAGTATTACGCGAGAACGAAAAAATCATAAAACAATATGCTAAGCGAGGGCAGAGCCGCCGAGTGAATCACTCGCGTCTTACCGGCGACGAGAGCGCCACGAAATTCTTCCTTTTCTCGTCTCCGTCCACGGTCGACTGCGAAGGAGTTCACCCTTTTGTTCCGTTTCGAATTCCTCGGCCATCGGTGATCGACGATCCTCGTTCGGCTTTTTTCTGATCCCCGAGCACTTCGCGGCGACAACAGGCATTGTCGTTTATTTTCGGCGGGGAACGCGGCGATGGCGATCCTTTATTCGACACCTGGCCGCCTTCGCTTCGAAAGTAAAAGTATTTTGCACGGCCGCGTTCGTCTCTCCTTTCTTCTACGACCCCTTTTCCCGCGGTTTCCGCCGTTTTTCGCCGGACCCGGGAACTAACTTCACCGCTTCCTCCTCGATTTACCGCTGCCGAGAGTTTCTTGCAATTATTATTCCGTGGAAGATTGCCTGTGGACACGGAGAAAAGGAATTTTAGGGGTCTGTGGGACAGCGGGTGCGAGGAAATTTCCGAACGCTAGGAGGCAGGATCAACGAACCGGGGACCGAGGCCGACGACCTCGAAACTGTAATTCGAGGTCAGTCGTTTCGGTAACAAGATTCCGTCCGACCTTCAATGAGCGAAAGATCTCGCTCGGTAATCGGGTAGATCGAACAGTTTCGCGATCTGGGTCTTGGCCCTTGAGTTCGACTCAATGTCGCTCAAATGCCAGCCCGAACGATCTTCAATAATTCTTGTTACGAATAAATAAAATCTATAAGTAATATTTAAATAAATTTATAAATAATACTCAAATAAAGTCTGTAAATAATATTCAAATAAAGTCTATAAATAATATTTAAATAAATCTGTAAATAATATTCAAATAAAGTCTATATAATATATAATATATAAGTCTATATAAATAACATTTCAATAAAGTCTATAAATAACATTTAAATAAATATATAAATAATATTTAAATAAATATATAAATAATATTTAAATAAAGTCTATAAATAAGATTTCAATAAATCTATAAATAATATTTAAATAAAGTCTATAAATAATATTTCAATAAATCTATAAATAATACTTAAATAAAGTCTATAAATAATATCTAAATAAAATACATAAAGTCTAAACCAAGTGCATAAATAAAGTCCAATTTATCGAAAGGACGAATCGAATTGGAGGATGTATCCACATTTTTGTGAAACAGGTTTGGAGCTGCTATCGGGCGCAAAATGTTCTGCCTTTTTTAGACGATGTTCTACTCAGGGTTGAAATTTGTCAAGGTCCGAGGCAGTTGGCACACGAGAGATAACGTATCAAACGAAACTGCTGTGTCAGAAAAGTAGAAATATATAGATATATGTATATAGCAGATGTATATAGATGTATGTATATAAATGTATGTATATAGATGTATGTATATAAATGTATGTATATAAATGTATGTATATAAATGTATGAATATAGATGTATGTATATAAATGTATGTATATAGTAGACGTATATAGTACGTCTAATATATTTCAGTGATGACTAAACGCATAATGTGAGGCCGCTCGTTTGAAAACGGGTTTACTCGTGTACCCGGCGACCAATTTTGAGACTGCGACACGGAGGACAACTTGCTCCGGTCGAAATAAAAATCTCGCGAATCGTTTGCTACGTTTTCCATCGCGTTCAATTTCGGACGGTCAGGGCCAACGCGAATTGCATCGACGCGACGTGATTATGAATGATCGCGCTTGGCTCCGGGCGACATTTTTTCTGGAAAGACCTCATCGGTGATTGCCGTCAGCTTTTATTCACAATTTACAATCAGCGTCGAAAGATTATTTGCTCTAACGAGAAGTCTGACGTCGGCGCGGTGATTGGAATACAAATGAAACACCATTAAGCACTCTTACCTAATTGCCCGATTTATAAATAAAGCATGAAGTACTTATTTTGCCACCAAAATTTCATTTGCCGCTTTCAAGACCAGTCACGTTCGAGGCAATACGCATCTGCCATCGTTTCCCCCGGTTTTCAAAACGTTTTTCAAACGTTGGAGAATACACGGGGTGCGCTGGAAGACGTACAAACGGGCGCCAGGTAATTCCTCATAAAGGAAACATAAATAGTGTATATAATATGATTACTATAATCGAAGAAAGCAGTGCGTGACCTTCATTTTTGAGCGACTTTGACGCGATGTTTGGGTTTTCATTAGAAATGCAAGCATTCGGACAAATTCTATGCAAAAATATTCTATGCAATTTCCATTGCAATTTCGATTAACGAAACAGTTGTTGCAGATACAATGATTGACGTATAGACATAAAATATATACACATAAAAGATTTCTACAATTCACGCACCGCGTGGCCTTAGAACGAGATACATCGGCTACTCGTTTTACATAATGTACAACTTCGTGACGCTATCGAAAAGTGTGATCGGTCGTTGACGCGAAGGACCATTGAATCGCGGGAGGTCAATGTAGGTCAACGGTTTTCTCTGTCTCGCGGAACGCGAGGAGGAGCGAATCGCGAAAATGGTCGCTTGGAAATTGGCTCGGACGATTACGGTTTCTCTAGATCCAATTTGAGTAACGACCGTCTCCATTTTCCAAACCGGGGATGTCGCATTATCTCCGAAGAGGATCGCGCGCGCGCGCTGCTTTAGCAAGTCGAGCGAACGATTCGCGGCCTGGCACGAGATAACGCGAAACGCAATCCATCGCAGACGCTTCTCTTAATTGTTAACATTTCCTGTCAGGAGTCGCAAAACAGGATTTCAGGCGAAGATCGCGAGCGAAAGAACGCATTGAAATGTAAAGTGCTTCCCGTGGACGTGTTAAGAAGCCGAGGGCACCTATCGACCTCCAAGATCTTAATAGCGTCCGAGTAAAAGTGACAAAATTCAGGTTGAATGTCACCGACCAGTCTTCAGCCTTGGTCCTACGGTTTTCTTGGTCCGTTGCCCCCTGGGTCCCTTCACTTCACCTTTACGGCACCGTCCACGGTAATAATTTGTCACCTTCGTCCGGAATCCTCCATGCTCAATTAACACGTTCGATCTGGAAGGTTCATTAAATAAAATAACAAACAATTATGTGTTATAACCGATCGACAAAGTCACCGAACGTTACTAAAGCCGCGAATGTGTTAACGTTTTTCTTAAATGACAAATGCTGCTATCGAGCATCGAATGAGATGAGAATGAATCATGGCAAGTAAACACTTGTACGTTTAATTTATGCAACGGCGCATGTTCACGGGCATCGTTGGACCGACTATTTCTTGTTCGCATAAAATTAAACCGGAAGACGATTGCGATCTTTGTCACTTGCTTAGCTCCAAGGAGTTGCTGGGTTTTCTCAGGTTCCAAAGTATTCTCTTTTGTCTAACATGTCAGCGATCGCCGATTCCTAACGCGGCGGTTTCTCGATTCATCTTCCACAGTCGCATAAAACCAGTTTCACCGATACCTTGTTCGATTCTTAACGAGCCAATGTCGAAAAGGTTCGATGATCCTTCGTTGATCGCTTAATTGTCCGTGATGCCACCGCTGCTCGTTAAAAGGTCTGTCGCGGCATTGCACAAGAACCGATCAACGACGATCAACGTTTCAACAGTGTCTTTTTGTTTACAGTGTTAAAACGCTCCGCGAAATTCGTAAAACCCGAGAATGTTATCGACATTGTACTGTTTTGCATCTTTTGTACATCAATTGGTTTCGTTAGAGCTCGTGAGATCAGCAATGCCAAGATAAACGGTCTCACACTTGTTAATGACATCTTTTGAACCAGGCAGACAGACATCTGAATCATCGTAGTCTTTTCTTTGTGTGAAGGGTTTAAATACGGTTTATTTGATCGAGAAACCAGCTACCCTGCGTTGATTCAGAAAGGAGCACGGAAGGAGAGCCGTTTTACGCAATGTGGTCGTTTTCCTTGGTTCCTCTCCACTCGCTCTTTTAGGGTAATCTATTTAAACAAAAACTAAACAAAAAAAAAACTGAACAATGGAATTCTCAATTGAGACATTTAAGATCTTTGACAGTGAACATACCGATTCTGCTATCCCGCTTTTAAGTTGTGTAGAAAATCGAACACACCTGTTCGTTAATTTATCTATACGTGATTTTATTTCAATCATTATTCAGAATTAAAAATGCTATAAATGTGCGTAGTCTGCAATTAAATTATAAGCATGCTTCCTCAAGGCAGTCGTTTTTGGTACTTCAAAGCCAGGCTGTTCAACGGTGGTCTCATCCTCGTAACGCCGAGGTCGATGGCGTGGCCGGTCAAAGGACAAGACTGGCAGCGCTTCTTCTTGTAGTTGTTGCAGTTGTTCTTGTCCTGGCGGACGATGTAGCGTGGGAAATAATGGATTCGTTTCCTCTGTAGCGTCGTGCAGGCCGGCATTGTCACGACTAGGTCCTTCTTGTGGATAGTCTTGTATGGTTCAGGAAACAGTCGATCGTTCAGCAGGTATTGTTCCAAGGAACCCGACGATTTTGACGAATGTAGCGTGTGGCTGGAGCCGTGGGTGTCGAAGTAGTTCTGCTCGCGGAATTTCCTCAGCTCCCTTAGTTCGCTGTCCGAGATGTTCTTCTCCTTGCTCTCAACCTGATCCAAATTGCTGACGCAGACGGTGTGCTGATAGTCTTCAGAGTGAATGTCGTTTTTGCTCCTAATACCCTTATCTTGCCGACGCGTTTGGCAGTCGTGGTAGCAATGACACACCTTGTCAAGCGAGTGAATCAATGATTTACTCTTTGCTGAATCTTTTGGACTAGATTTAGTTTTACTCGAGTCAGGTACAGGCTTCTTAGAAGTTAAGGTCTTTTTGGTTACGTGTTTCCTCGACTGCGTCGGAGTCTTTTGTTCATCGTCGCTGGTGACTATCGACCTTGCCAAGGTTGTCTCAATTTGTGGTTTCCTAGTTTCGGATTGATCTCTACGGTGACAAGACGACCTGGTACAGACCTCAGGACCATCGCCCGATTGTAGCAGGCATACCTTGCTCTGCACATTGCGTAGAAACTGCGACTTAGGAGCATAGTCTATTCTCTGCACCCTTCTTAAGGTCTCACAACTAATCGGAGGACTCGCGATCGATCTTCGCGGGCTGTCTTTAACAGTTGCTGGCTTGAATTCTATGTGGCTTTTGCAATACTTGCAGCCTGGGTCTGGTTTTCGCTGAGTCCTTGTGGACCTTGGTTGGATCTTTTTTACCTCATGGTTGCAGTAACATTCTCTTACAGGCTTCCTGTGCACATTTTTCAGGCAATGTTGTGACTCAGAATTTTTCTTCGATGATATTACTACTCTTCTAGTTGCTGCTAAATTAGGCATTGATACAGATGATTGATCTGAGCTGTCTGTGCTATAGTCTAAACACAAAGCTCCACCAACACCGCTCGAATCATTTCTCAGTTGCCATGATTTGATATTCTGCTTGACACACGAGGATCTTCTGTTCTCTGCGCAATAGTTATTTCTCGATGTTCTAGAAATGAAGAAGATACAGTGCTGGAAGTGCTCAGTATTCACAGAGTACTCGTAGCACTCACAATCCCTGTGAGTACAACTTTTTATATTCTTCTTTAACTCTCTCTGAATCCTGATCTACCCGGGCCAGCAGAAGTCTGCTTCTTTTGCGCAACTGGTCTATGCATTCGTTAAAGCTTTGCTCCATACGACCATTGTACATTCATCACCTACCGATAAAAACATCTTTCAGCAAGAAGAGTTAAATGTTGATTGTAATCTGAGATAGATAAATCAGTTTGGATCAGGAAGTAAGATTTGTGTCAACCTTGGATCGCCTTCAGGAGTATCTGTATAATTAATCATGCAACGAGCCACTGATTAGTTAATCAGATCATTTATAGAATCAGTCTGGACTATGGAAAATAGGTGCAGTAAATAGGTGTTGGATTCAGAACTAGAAAACTATCAAATAAATCAATAAAATTGAATACCCTTGTTAACAATGCTCGATGTCATTCACTGACAATTCTTCGAATATTATTAACCATTCTTTAATTACTCCCAATCATCGGACTTTCCTCAAATAGCCTCAAAAATTTCCAAGCGAAATGTTTATTTTTCATCCGGTGTTTACAGCTTACATAGAAATGCTTCCTCAGTGTTCGCAGTGACACCTTGTCGTTTCATTCTTTACCACTACGAATTAATAACAATCGATAAGTTAGAATACTGCAAACAAAATACAGCAATGGATCCTACTCCTGCACGCTTCTCGTGTTCCCCAAATTTAATCTATGGTGCAACGTGCGCCCGCTACAATTCATAAACAGAAAGACGTTAACCAGGCTGGCCACCATGATAAAGCGATTTTTTTGTCGGGTATTTTTTCAAATTAATTAAAAGAAAATCGTTGTCTTTTCGATAATGGGATCGAAATAACGAACATCGTTTTACGCGGGAGGCATATCGAAGCAGTTTAAGTGAATTTTGAAAGAGTTGTTCACCGGCATTTCGTGGAAGCTAATATAATATCCAAGATAGTGCTTTAGCACGGCCATGTTGGAGTAACACGTAGGACGCGGCGTTCGTTACGATGTTCTATCGGCGGAAAAGTGTTTTTTAATCTGATTAACGGTCTCGTGGGTTCCGTGCCTATGCTTTGTCGGAAAAGCGACTCGCAGTTTCGAGCGTCCAGGAAAATATGAATCGGAACACGTGATTGTGGAAGATCGGTCTGCACCATTCGGTGGCCGATTCCAGGAGGTTATAAACGCTCGCATGTTTTAATCCCGGAGACGCTCACCATTCCGCGGCGAAATGGATTTCTCCGGGAACAACGTTCTCCAGGGAATCCTTCCCCAATTTGCAGAATTAACATCTCGACAAAATCCGGATTCCGCTCCGAAATTCACCGGCGGCGAAAACATTCAGGACGAGCAGCTCACTATTTACACCACCACTGCCGGACAGAGTCATCAGAAGCAGAATTTATTGGTGAGGGTTGCTCGCACTTACTCTTATTTCTTGCCTCTTTTTACCAAATTCCCAAAGCTTTGTTTGTTTTCCGTAAAATTAAGGGTTGACCACTGAAGGTTATAGTCCCTTCGATTTTTAATTTTGAAAATGTTTTAAAACAGCCTGATTATAGGTTTTTAAGTAATTTCTTTAAATTTCAGGTGAATTCGACGAACAAGTACACAGGACCAATAATAGCATGGCCAGATCCTAATAGTCTGATGCAGTTTTGCGAGAAGCAAGGCATTCAGGCAATCAATATTCCTAATTATAATCAAAACAATTCGATTATAGGAGTCCAATCCAATACTCTGCCTATGAGAATTATACCTAATTTGTACTTGCCTTCTACCTCTCAGCCAGAGAACATTAAACAAGAATTGACGAGGGTTGAAACAGAGGTCAAGACTTCTACCATGGTACTATATTTATTTGTCAGATATGTACAAGTGCATTCATAACTTTGCATTAAATAAGAAATGTTATGATTCTAGCAAGAATCTCAAGCTCAACTTCAACAACAAAATACCATGGCTGAGTATTTCCAGAAGTTACAAGCCACCACTCTCCCACTCACGTTGCAGCAGTTGATCAAATTGCAAACGGAGCAGACTAAAAAAGAAAAAATTGAGGAGGAGAAAACGGAGCACGCACAGAATAATATTTTGAACATTCCTAGTGTTCCGGTTTTCAGGAATAATCAGCTGCAGAATGGTAATAACTTTATGAGCTCTGATCAGATCATGTCAATCAGTCCGAACGATTTGAACGTGCACGTGGAGAACCATCAGGAGAACGAGAACACTGTGCAGAGCATGAAAGTGGAGCAACAAGTTCAGACGGATTCTCCTAAGACTGAAAAAAAGATGAAGTTCAGAGCCAAAACCGGAGAGATCAAGATCAGTGTCGGGCTAGATGGTTCGACGTTTTATTGTTGTCCTGAGTGCAACCTTGCATTTCAGGACAAGGCAGAAATAGAACAGCATATCCAGGCTCATATACAAGTGGGTGTATCTTCTTTCTTCCCCTTCCTTGTAATAATTACAGTTTTCTAACACAAGGTATTCAATTACAGGAACGCAAGTATCAATGCAAAGAGTGCGGCGCGATGCTGAAGAGAAAAGAGCACCTCGATCAGCACATGCGCGGCCACTCCGACGAAAGGCCATTTAAATGTCCTGTTTGCCAAAAAGCGTTCAAAAGGAACGAACACTTGACGAGACATTACGTTATCCACTCCGGCGATAAGAATTTCGCCTGCTCGGTGTGCCAGAAGGCATTCTCGCGGAAGGATCACCTGAACAAACATACTCAAACGCATTTAGGGATGAGGAGGAATCGAACAAAGAAGGATTCCTTTTTCGTGGAACAGAAGGAGTCCGAGAAACCGAACGATGCCAGCATGATGCCTAAGCAGGAGGTGACTTTGGTTCTGAAGGACGGATTCACGAAGCAAGAACCAAGCTTCTTGCAATACATTCAGAACCTTCAGAAGGATCAGCATCTGATACACACGTTCTCTTCGTTTAAAGAGCAGGCGATGAAAGAAGCGAACGGACTGCAGCAGCAGGCGGTCAATATGAATGAGATCCTTCCTCAGAACACAAGGTACTTAATGCCATCCTAGTCGTAAGTCGAACCGATTTAAGTCCAAAGCAATAAAGGCTGTTTACGAAGTGTGTCGAGAAATTAGCACAAATAGAAAATTCGTTAGACACATTAGGAATTGAAGAATACCCTAGGACTCGGAAAAGAAAACCTTTTTGGGGGCTGCAGCACCGAAACAGGTGCGATTAAAAGAATTCTCATTGGTGTAGGACGACGAAAAATTTGTAAATAGAAATGGCGTTCGGTCGCCGGCCATTTTTACTCCCGCGGGAGAAATTATTGCCATGATATTTTGCAATCCACCGGACAATTAGTATTCCGTGAACAGTACCTAAAAAATTTGTATTCTTAGCGGATGCACGCTGAAGTAACAGCTATAAACTGTAGCTAAGTTCCATTACTTGCATGAAGTTCACATTCGACCGCTTAATACTTTACTTACCGGCGGTTGCTCGACAGTTCTGAACAATCAAACGATTCTTTTATAATCCGTTCGGTGACCAGAGAAATTTCATTGTTAAAACAACAAATTATCTGAAGCAGTCGAGAAGCATCTTGACGGTGTTCCGGTAGTTGAAGTGTTAAGTCGGATTCGGTACTTGCGCGAAAGGAGATGAGATCATCTTGTATAAATGCACATGCTCCGTTTTATTTAAATTAGTGCTAAAGAAAATAGTTTCTTTGCTGATTCTAGTCTACGGTCTCGCGACAACAATGATCAAACAGAGGTCCAACCGGATTCACGAATCCGTCGTGGACCGCGTTCGCACGAACGAAACACTTAAAGCCAATCTGCCATTAGGATAACAACTTCTCGAACCGAGTACCAATAGCAAGTAATAGCATACTGCCGATTATCGTCGTTATACAGTTTGTAGAATAATTATGTATATAAATAAGATACAAATTTTACCTGAAAGAGACTCGGTAGGTACGTTGTTTGAACTTGATCTCTGATTCGTCCGTGTTCATCATTAGCAAGAGAAGCGTAGCGCGTGGTTTTAGCGTAAGCGTTCACCCTCACTCATCGTATTTTAAATTATTGAATAATGTTCCCCGACGATTTCAGTATTTCCACTCCACTCCCCGCGTACATCTCTGTTTCTTCGTACCTTCGCCATTTTCCTTTTAAGGCAAAAGCAATTGGAATCTTTTTAATTACCAAAGCGAGTATCTCGATCATTGTTTCCCCCAGCAATTTATTACTCGTAATCTTACTGTTTGTAACCAAAGTTCGAGACACGTTCGCGGTGCTCGACGTTTAACCAAAGAATATTTGACAGGCTTCTTCGTTTCGAATATGTTTGGTTAAATAATCGTTTTATAATAGATCCTTTTTTATAGTTAGCTTCTCCTTCGTCGAGAGTTCCCATTACTTTTGCAACCCTCTCTTTTTATCCTAGCCTCTATAGACTTATGCAGTTCGATTTTTCGTTGGCTTTTGCGAATCACTCTCAAACATTCTATGAATAATATATATATATATATATATATATATATATATATATATATTTTTTTTTTCTCTTAAAACCTTTTCGAATGTTCCTTTCGTCGATACATCCACCGGATTTTAATTTCTTCTTGGACCAATGTTGGCACCTGTTTTCTTGGTTCTCTATTATCATATCCCTTGGTTCCATGCATTCTATAGTATGTTTCAGGTATTAAAACATATTAGGAGTCGATGCGTACCGAGCGAATAATACGGAATGTACCCCGGATTCGATGTCAAGGGACAAAATGCAATAAATGGGCGAACTAATTGCATAAATGACAAGCACTTGTAACTTAATACGTCGACAATACGATGTCCTAATACTTTTGGAGGAGGGTATATCCGATGAAATTTGCTCAAAATTCATTTAGTAGTGAAATCGAGAGACCGATGCTATCGGCGATCCTTTTCGTTGATGCAAACGAAGCGACGTTCGGAACACGAAGACCGATAGAACTGTAGAATTCACGCTCGGAAGCTGTTTCTGCGAACTACTTCGTCCGCGGCGAGATAAAGTGGCTTTGTCGTTAGTTTTACCGGAGAATCTCCAAGATTACACCGTAGACTGGTAACACTTGTGATCGCGTTCGACGCTGGTAGAACACCTTTAAAATATCTCTTAGGTGAACCTTCGAAGGAACGACGCTAAGGCGAGACTCGATAGCCACGTTTTAATAGAACCAAAGACTTTGAATTTACGAGGCGTAGCAGTATTTTATCTCTTCCTAAATCCTCTTTCGATTTCTCGGTTCCCGTAACCCAGGCCGCAAACAAATCTGCAACGAATCTCGTTTCTTCTCTCTATCTCCCCTCCCCTCTCTATCTTCTCCTCTGTCACCTGGGTTAAGGGAACGGCATTTACCTTTTGGATAATGTTAATGAATTACAGTTGTAAGATTTCGTTGCCCACCGCGGTGGCCATCACATGTAATGCGATACAATGATAAAGTATTTTAACAATGAACTTGCATTTACGATAAGGTGTTACTCGACGGAACGATTGTTATTAATATGATAAGTAATGATTGCCAAAAAGCAAAATAAGAAAAAGAGAGACGAAGATTAAACGAAAAAGGTAACACATGTATTTTTCAGACCAAGATATTTTTGAATAAAAATAAGTGTAAAGAATAGATGTGGTTCTGCTTCCACGACCATTAGACTGTCTGATCCTTAGGGAGCTGAGTCTCGCTCTGAAATCCTAGACATATCCTAGCTAAGAAGGTCTTCCAGAAACAGGCGAGGGTAGTATAATCTACGACCGTCAGGTGAAGTATAAGATCAGGAGGGCTAAGATAAGGAGCTAAGATAAGGAGCTAAGCTAAGATAAGATAAGGAGCTAAGCATCAGTTAAGGTACAGAGTATATTTCAAGTATAAAATCCGTGATCTTCCTCCCACTCAATCAATAATTCGGTGTCGTAGCGTTGCTATAAATAGCTCTGGCGAGCTTGGAATAGACTCCATAAGTAATACCCAGGAGCGATCCGAGCCAATCGACGAGGTGTCTGCTGATCGTGGCGGGAAACTGTAGACTGGGTCTCGGGGTGATGAATTCCACCTCGGTCTTCTTGTCCCCTTCCTCGTCGTCGAATTCTAGCGAGTCTAGAGGCTCTATCCGGTCCAGGGGCTGGATATCGTTCGCCCAATCGTCGTGCATCAGACGGAAGACGTGCTCGGTCTGCCGAGGCTTCTCCGGCGTATTCTTCGTCCGGTCCTCCTCGGGCATCCGGTTCGACCAGATCGTTTTCAACGCGTCCACGTCCTGATCTTGCTCGCTCTTCGATAGAATCCTCTCCACGTTGCTCGTGTTCTCCGGCTTTCGGAACACGAAGTCGTACGTGGCGCGCAGCTTCCCCAGGAACCGATCCAACGGCCTCGTCTCGTTGCTAGCTCGTTGATGGCGCTCCGCCGCCTCCTGGACCGGAAACAGCTTTGTTATCTGCGGCTTCGATCGCACGGTAGCCACGGAGAGCTGCTGGAACACGCGGATTTCCGTTCGTTATAGAAATTGGCATCGTCAGGCTTCATTTGCGGATAATGCGAGGGCTGAAGGGCTCCTCGCTCGTCAACGCGGAGAGAAATTAGGTCGCGTGGCTCGTCGATTCCACCCTTTGCCTCCGGGGAATCGACTTCAACGTTTCATAGATTAATTACGGTTCTCGAGAGCCCGGCTCATCAGCTGTTTTGCGTGTATGTGGGCAGAGTTGGTCGGAGATGTAGGGTAGCGGTGTCGGTTACTGTGCTGTGACCAACCTCTGCGCCCTCGATTTGATTTCGGGCATAGTTCACTTTATCCGATAAGTCGTATTTTTATTAACAAAGGAGCAAATGTAATTTTTATTAAAGAGCTGATTGAGATGGTCGAAATTGCTTTTAGGGTATTTTCAATGACTATTATACCTTTCGATAGCTGGCAAAATTTCAACCCTGTCCGTGGGGGTAGTTACATGGTAAATTAGATTGTGCGCTTATAAAGTTATTTAATTCGTTTTTGTTAAAAAATAAACGAAGTTGATATTATATTTGGATGAAAAAGCAAACAAATTTAATATTTTTATTCTTTTATCCTGAGTTTTTATTCTTCCGTTTCGTTTATTTAAAAAGAAATTAACTTCGTAATAACTTCGCTATCATAGTTCGAATTCTGACGAAATGATACATAAAGGCAAAAGCACAGCACTTAAACAGAACCTTCGTTAGCTGATTTCAATAGTTTCGATGCACTGTCATACGATTCCCGACTCCAGAGAGCTACTTTCTGGATAAGCGTCCCAGATATTCTCTATTAATCGCCGACTATTTGACATCGTGTCGATCAGGCTCTACATTAAATTTAACTAAATTATATCGCGATCAGGCAGGTTTAACGATCCTGTGGCCATGCCACACACGATAATATAATTAATTATACGTTCGCGAGAAACGCTTCGAAGCTATAATCATAAAATGTGTTATACGGAAGCGACGACTGAATATTCTCTTTAACCCTTTGACGTATGATTTTCTTCACAGTTATTGAAATTTTTCAATCGCAATAATTTCTTAAAATTTACTCGAATGTTTAAATATTAGTGACAAGGGATTAGAATTTTATTCCAATTTTAAAGAACACGTCTGTAATTAATAAATGATTGCCAGTAATTCTCATCAGGAAAATTGAACTATACAACTCGAGTTTTTCTCAGGCTATATACTATGCAATGAATAAAAAAGTTTTCCAAAAGTTGCAATTGGTATGACAAAAAAAAGAAGTAAAAAAATTATGTATTTTAGCTTTTTTATTTGAGCTTGTGACAATTTATTTAGCATAAATGGGCCGGATTCCCTTTTAATTTCCTACATAAATTCAACATAATAATAATAATGGTAATGATAATAATAATGATAATAATAATAATCAAACAGAAAAATAAACGTGTAAATCTTGCGATTTGTAGACCATGCTGAAAATTTTGCCTTCGATCCCTACCAATTGCAATTTCCATAGAAATGATTTCTCATTATACTAATCTCCAAAAAAGTCCAAGTCGTCCGATCCAATTTTAAAAGAGTCCTCCGAATATCGCACGACTATTTTCCAAATCCGCGACAGACGTATAATTAGAAAAAGAAGTTAACGAGCGACGGTCGCCGCCACTTACGCATAGAAGCCATATCGCCAGAAAACGGGTGCCCATATCTGATCGGCGTCGATTACACCTCTCGATCGCGGCAGAAACGAACGACTGAAGTACCGATTGATTTCAAAATCCATTTATACCTTGGTCGCCCAGCGGCGTAAAACCGGGACGCCGTTCGTCGGACGGTCCGCGCATCCCCATTGTTTTCGGTCTCCTGTCTACGCCTTTGGCGCGCACCGTATCGGCGAACCATTGACACAGAATTGCTTAACGACATCGCTATTCGGGGCACGTAGCGCAGCTCCGTGGCCAGTGTCCACCCGTATCGTCCCAGCAATAAACAATATCGGCTCGGTCGGCGGGTCAAGGTGGATTGCTGAAATTCGCGGAATTTTGGCGACCTCGCGGAAGCCCCGAGTGGCCGATATTCGAAGTCGCAGTATCCGTCTCGTTCGAGCGTAATCGATAGCGCTCGATCCGCGTCCGACCGGCTGCGACGTCGAAACGCGCGTGTCGTGAATCAACCTATTGTATTCGTAATCGATGCTCGGTTCGAGTTGCGGTTAAATGAATCAACCGGTTGATCGCAGGAATCATTTTATTAGGCGGTAATCATACATGCACGGTGTCCGCCGTACCCATTGGCGTGGGTCGGCTCTCGATCCAGCAACCACTCCGCGCGTTTCTTCCGAGGTCGAAGGAAACTGATCGGAGAGATCGGGCACTGGTCGATTATGGGGTGTATCTCAGGGGCAGCAGGGGCCTGAGCTCCCTGCTGAGGGTGCTGGAAGGGTTGTTCAAGTCCCTGATGGCCTGCCTGGTCCTCGTCTTGGCGTCGTCTCGCGTGAGCTCGTTCCGCTCCAAGACTTTGTCCAAGATCTTCTTCAATTGCGGCGCCACGCCGCCCTCCGCCGACGTCTCCAGAGCGTTCAGCACCTCGTCCGAGTAGCCGGTGTACTTGCCGAACCCTTGTTTCCTGGCGTCCTTGCTCAGCGAGTCGTAGAGGTTCGCCAGCTGCTGGAGAGTCGCGCTGGGCGGCACTTTCGCGCGTCTTAAGTAGCTGGTTAGGCTCGGCCTTGGCACTTGCGTCACCCTCTCGCCCAGCCGCGTGAACCTACAAAAGAATCTCGTCTTTACCAACGAACCTTCGCCGTCCAGGCGATCGATCCTCCTCGCGCATCCTTTTCGGAAATAAGCATTCTCTCGACCGCGACTTCGCGATCCTAAGGGAAGACTGATCCTCTCGTCGCATCCTCTCACCTGTTCTCGTCATCCTCGTCCTCCAAGATCTCCAACTTCTCCGCAGAGACAGGCAACAGGCCCTTCGACTCCTCCATCGGCTGGTCCACGAGACCTGAGGCTGTGGGTTTCACGATCTCGTACACTTCTCGCACCACGCTGTCGATCGTTGGCACTTTCTTCTTCTCTTCAACGGATCTCGGGGATGTACCAGAGACGTCGATAGAGCCTGTGGAGCCTTCCGGAACGATCGAGGCCGGCTCCTGATCCACCTCGGGAATCTCCTCGTTCGTTTCCTGTGCGGCGTGCTCCGTTTCCGGCGCCTCGTAGTTCGTTTCTGGCGTCGCGTAATTCAGCTCTGGCGTCTCCGCGTTCATCTCCGATGGCTCCTGATAGGTCGAGGTAGCCTCTGCTGGCACTCGATAGGTCGAGCTAGCTTCTGCTGGC
>CM052147.1:1694712-1707134 GCA_028455555.1 Augochlorella aurata
ACAAACGGTACAGTGATTACATAAATATTGGCGTGCAAGATAAGAAGTAGGTTCTAAATATTTGAACACACGCGCGACAATCTGTGACGCTAGCGAACACAGTTTTCTATCGTTCAAATTATAGAATATTTTTATTTATTTTTTACTAATTTTTAGAATATTTTAGAATATTTTAGAATATTTTAGAATATTTTTAGAATATTTTTATTTATTTTACTTATTTTCTTATTTATTTATTTATTATTATTTATCAAGATAATCGACCAATTAATTAACCACCCTAATTGCTTTGGAACCATTCGTTGGTTTAAATTTTTCTATTATTCATTTATAAAAATCTAAACAAGTCTTCGTTTTTTACTAGTCAGAAGTTTAATCTGACTTTAGTAGACTGCGGATTTTACGGATTTATGGCAAAATTGACAGGATGCAACGTAAAATAGTAGGCTAACAGAATTTTCAGATGTCAATTTATTATTTGTCATCTATTCAATCTTTAAACAAGGAATGAACTTGCTATTTAGTTTCTATTTCCTGCAACTGGTGTAGACAGTTTTTATTTTACACAAAACTCATCACAGTCCAGTTATTAGTTTAGAATATAAATGAACGAGCCACCTAAAAATATCACAGATTGGTAACCCCATGCACGTTAGCGAGTTCGAAGTAATTAGAAATCAACCGACGTCTCGATGATTCGGAGAGACGTGCTCCTTTTCTTATCATTTCTATTATGTTTTCCCAAACGAGCCACGAGTTCAGAGAACTACTCTTTTCCAAAAGTGATCCTAAGAAGCGAGCGATTTAAAAACCCTTCTGCCAGTTCTCGACGAATTAAAGCTTAAATTTCATTTACAAAAATCAATAATAGTAATAATACCTCATAGTAAATATTTATCCGAAGAAGAAAAGGGTCAAATTTTAGCGTGCTAAGAAAAAGAAGTTGGTGTACTAGAAGAATCAGTGGTCCGGATAATTATTGTAAAAATAAACAAGGTGACCGAAGAAAAATTCGAGTCCCTGCACTGAACGGATAATTGTAAACCAGCCAGCAATTCGTTAATAAGCTGCGATGAAATTAAAAATGTCTGAAATCTTGACGTCTCGATATAGTTCTAATAGCAAATGTAACACCGTAAGGCAAAAATTGAAAACGGTACCTAAACTTTTACCACGCCATAAACGAGCACGCTTCAGACAAACGAGATTAATATTATCAAATGACCAGCGTGTTCCGATCAAAATCCAATGGAGCATAATTCTAAGGAAGCTTAATACAGAAACTCGACAGTTTCTGCGTTAAAACATATATAATAAGAAAAACGACTAAAACATTGTAAACATTGTAATAATACAACTAAGAAATTTGCTAAGTGTAATAGACACGAAAATGTAGCCTGGCGCTTTAGACAAAATAAAGAACAAGATCGACAGTTCCAAAATGCGAACTAAAACACGCGATAATCTCAGCCAGCAATGATCTGCACGAGGAAACTTATCAAAAGCTCGTTGCGAATACGTCAAATCGCATTTTTCACTGGTGCTCGAAGCCAGTATGCGCCAGGGAACAATAAGGGTGGCAGATTGACCCGTGTCTCTGTTTCTTTAGGTTGGAAATGGACGAGTGGTAAACAATGAAAATAATCAGTGACAACTCACCTATCCCGGAGGTATCCAGCAGAGGACGTTAGCTGCCCCTTCACGTATCCCTAGGAGGCACACGCGGCGAGAAGTGTCGCATTGACGACCAACGATTTAGCCCCGGGAATCGCTTGGATCGGTTTGGCGATTCGGCCGCGTTGCCGAGCCTTGCATCGAGCGACGCGGTCCGGACTTCTCGTTATTGCACGCGGATCGATTAACCGTACATTTGCGAGTGACAGCTCGCGTTCGAGTATTCACTGACAGAGAGACGGAAAAATATCCCGAGAAAAAAGATTCGCGGAGGTGGACAGGCGAACGATCCGTTTGCCGGACAATGCGTCGCTGTTTATTCTGTTTGGACAGAGCGCCGGTGAACAGGACGTCATGCACGATCCTCCCCCGGTGTTTTTGTTTTCAATTCTCGATGCAGTTCACGCCTGGCGGGCTGCACTCGTACCCCATACTCACGCCTCGCATCTCAACCAGAGACTAAAGCGCCTGGTTGCAGTCCACCCGTATAAATGCTCCGCCGCAGCGTGAATGTAGTCGTAGGTTCGCTAGGGACTTGGTAGGGAACAGATTTATCGAAGACCGCCGCCAGGGAGCAGCACTGCGCGGCCACCGGCGGCGGTATCGCCCGTTTCTTCTTTTTGGATTATTCGATTCCTTCGCGCCCTTCGATTCGAGTCGAGAGACGACATCGAAGCGCGTAGAAGCGATGCGAAGAGAATCTTCTGATGCTGTATGATTTTGCAGTTCTTGCTTTTTTTAAAATCAAGTCGCTTCGGTTCGTTTTCATGATGAAATAGGAGCAAGCGGTATCAAGAATCATTTTCTTCGTAATATTTAAATTTTCACGTTTGATAGTCACAGCACACGGGAAAGTATTACGGAATATTTCCGATAAGGTAGTTCAAAACTAGTGCTATTGCTCACTGATTCTATATTTCGGATTGTCATAATAATGACTAATACGGTTTTGCAAAAACTAGTCTCGCAATGAGTACACTATAACCTCGTAGCGACTGGACGCTAAATCTCTCCTATGTACACAGTAAGACATTAATTATAGCACCGAAAGACATTAATTATGGCAAAATAACACTAGCAAACATTAATTATGGCAAAATTAGGGCGCGAATAAATAAACCAAAGATAATAAGGCTGTTCGGGACACACTCCTATCTATATTTTAAAATATCAAACTGAGTCCAAAAAGTGAACTGTGGCGCTATCTAGCGGTGAATCTGGAAAGGAGAAATTTAGTTCGACGTTTCTCCGCTATGCGGTGATAGTGTTCCAGTGCCCATCAGTGTGTGGCTGCCTGTGATGTTCGTCGTGGTACAAACATAACCTTTTAATGGGAAACTTATTAATATAATTTTAAAATAGATGTACATTTAAAATGTCTGCAACAGAAATACTTGATAATGTTGTCTCTGTAATTAATAATAATACTAGGAAACCAGAGCAGTTTTTGAGGTAGGTACACTTTGTTTCGTTTTATTAAGCTAAGGTAACCTAGTATATATTAGTAACAATCGGAGTTGAAATAAAACAGTTCATTAAACGTGTTGTAGCGTACAAAATGATGCAGCGTTAAACTTCAAAAATTCAACGAAGCGTTTGTATGACTTTACGAAAGAGCTATCGAAAAGAAAAACAAACGCTCTGCCAGAGCTAGTAACGGAAGGTTTCGACGAAGAGCAGATCTGGCAGCAACTCGAACTACAGAACGAAGGTGAACTTACACATTTTATAACTGGTGTCGCGAAGGTTCTAACCGAATCTAAAAAACTGAAAATACCAGTTAGTGTAACGAAGCCAAAAATTGTACATAGTATTGAAAAAACAGTGGTAGATAATGACGAGAGAGAAGAAAACATTTCCGATGACAATGTTTCGGATGATCAAACTTCGCTGGACAATAATTTAAGGAAGCAAAAGAAAGATAGGAAGAAGCAGAAAAAGAAATCATCCATAGTGGATGACAAATTCTTTAAATTGCAAGAATTAGATGAATATTTGACAAAGGAAGAAAAGAAGGAGGGACAAAATGAAAAGAATGAGAAAGACTCTGATGAGGAATCGGTTGATCTATTCAATGATTTTTCTGACAATGAGGAAGACCAAAGTGGGGAAGAGAAGCTCTTGAAATATACAGACTTCTTTGATAGTCCACAGAGTGAGGATGAAGAGGTCAATGATTCTATACAATACAAGAACAGTGAAGATATGGATACAGACGATTATTCTCTACGCGATGATTCGGATGAAGCACTGGACACGGATGATGAAGGGGACGAGCACAAATCCTCCAAGAAGAAAGTTAGTTTCAATCTCACAAACGATTCCGACGATACGGATAGTTTGGAAAGTAAATCTGTTAACAGAAAAGAAGAAACAGAAACAAAATCCTCCCTTGAAACTCGTCGAGGGAGATTACAAGAGAGAATTAAACAGTTAGAGCAAGAAGCAGTGGGAGAGAAACCTTGGCAGCTGAAGGGTGAGGTGGGCGCTACGAGCAGGCCACAGAATTCTTTGCTGGAAGAGTTTGTTGAATTTGATATAACAACAAGACCTGCTCCAGTCATTACCGAGCAAACAACATTTAAACTGGAAGATATAATTAAGCAAAGAATAAAGGATAAAGCTTGGGACGATGTTGAGAAGAAATTCAAACCAGTAGAGACACCAATGGAATACAAAAAGAAATTGATATTGAACCAGGAAAAGAGTAAAGAAAGTTTATCACAAATTTACGAGAATGAATATCTTAAACAGAAGCAAGCATTGAATCCAGATAACGAGGAGAAAGAGGAAGAGGAGCCAAAGTTGCACACGGAAATTCGAGAAATGATGCACGCTGTGTTCTCAAAGTTGGATGCGCTATCAAACTTCCACTACACTCCTAGACTAGTAAGATTATTCAAACGTTTGCAACTTATTGTTCGTTTTACCACTTGTTACCAACTGTATGTACTTGTTTCAGGCGAAACCGGATATTAAAATTATCAGCAATATTCCGGCCATTAATATGGAGGAAGTGGCACCTGTAGCGATTAGCGATGCTGCTTTATTGGCTCCAGAAGAAATTAAAGGTAAATATTTTATTGAGAACAACGTGTATTTACTTTTTAGATATTCATTTATATCACTAATTTACTATTTATTTTCAGAAAAACAACGAGGCGATCTTATTGGCAGAGCAGAAAGAACGAAAACGGACATGAAACGAGAACGACGGCGCAAGAAGATGAGGCAACATGCTCGTCAAGAAGCTATGGAGAAGAAGGACAAGCTGAACGCGATGAAGCCGGGAATACAAAAGAAATACAAGAAGGACAAAGCAATGGAATTGAAGAAATTGACCAAAAATCGAAACATTATCCAGATGGATGAGACGGGGCACAAGGTTCCAAAATCGTCCACCGCGTTCTTCAATCAATTGCAAGATCAGGTGCAGAGTCACATCAAGTCCAAGACTGAGGCACGTTCGAAGAAAAAGCAAAAGGACGCGATGTCCGCGATCAAACTGAAATTATAATTTTTGTATAGTTTTTTTAAATACAGAAGAACATGTTGTACAGTTTCACTCGTTCGAATTTTATACCAGATCCATGAGGCAAAATATAAAGGGTTGAATAATTACGCCAGCTTTCCAACACGAATGTGGACTTTATATTACCAATTGTTCCGTGATTCATACAACTTTTATATTTATGTAATATAATAAGCGCACTGGAGGAATCTATAAATAATAGTTTCATTTTATACGAGCACATATTATTCTTCCGTTATTTATTTTTAAATAATTGCATTATAATAAAAATTTCAGGTAACTATTTTTCGCACAAAATCAAGTTCGAAAAGCTGATCTTACTTTCATAAAGGGCGTGGTGGAGGAGCATGATCACAAACGATCAATGTCAAAGGGCCCCCAAAATGTTTTACAGATGAGATTCGCAATTTAATCAATCGTTTGCATATATGTATCGATGTACACGCACATCGACACATTAATTATTGTCCGAGCGATAGTTAGTGGAACTACTTTCGACATAGGATGATTAAAAAGAATCGTACGCGTATTGTATACTTTTATATATTAGTAAAAATGTTCCCAATTCAATATTGATATGCTGCAATTTTTCGTTTCGATCTTGCTTATCGGAATTCTCTAGACATGTACAAATGCGCTAAATCACACGTGGTTACTTATAAATGCAATTATTCGTATGTGTAACATTATCTATATTTTTCTTTAGGAATATCTAAAAATGATGTCTTGCACAGAGAAGCAAAAGTGGATTACATAATTTCGTTTTTGTACATCGTCAAGTTCAAACAATCATCTTTTCCTTTTTTTTTGTCCGTTGAGTGTTGATTCTTATGATTGCACTGTTTATAATTACAAAGATCTAAATTAAAATAATTAAGCTAGTCTTAGTAATCTAACGATAAGCTGGTATTAAAATTACCGTGATTTGTATAGATTTGATTGAGAAGTTTTAAAAATACTTTTCTTCACCCTTAACTTTTAGGGTACACCTCGTTAATTTTAGTATTTCTTTTTGTTTAGTCGAAGTGCTCTTTCGTTTGTTTCTTTCAATAAAATCGGAAATATTATCCCGTACTACTTATTAATAAGCACAGATGCGATGTTAAAATCCTATAACAATGTAAAAGGTGATAGCAATCGTACACGATACACGCACAGTCCCAATTAATAGTCCGAAATCTTAACAATGCGTTGCTTTCCGAACAATTACAGATCTCACACGTATTCTTCGTTTCATCCAAAAATTTATACATACTTACATCCATCAACAATATCCCCGCGAAACTTCGCGGTTCCTTCGAGTTATCGTTCTTCGATCCCATGTACAATTTAAATATAACTTACCTACATAATTGCGTTTATTTCGTTAAAAATCAAGACGAAGAGAGTTCACAGTTCAATCTTTAATTTACAACTTTGTTTCTAGGACTGCTCTTCTTACGCTCTAAAATCAGATCAACAACGGGAAGTAATAGAAGAAGAATGATTTCCACAATGATTCATTCAACACGGTCCTTATCTACAAAGATAAACAAACAAACTTAAAAAATAAAATCATAGCTCTGGTTCGAACGATCCTCGTAATTAATCATCATCGTATCGAACTCTAAAGTCCGCGTATTATTAAAAAGCTACCTAGACCTCATCCACTGTGATTCATCTGTGCGTATTATAAGTGATCATTTAGCAGTTTTCGGTTTTTTTTCCAACGACACGTTTAATGGCACTTTCACAAAAACGATATTTATGAATTTCCGACGAATTTTGCGAACATCCCGTACGATCCTTGAAATCGTATCCTTCGACGCGATCGAATGAAACTTCTCATTAAAAAGAAACGTTAACGAACCGACGAAGTTAGGCCGACCTTACCCTCACCGCCGATTCGGGTCAAGTTTAATACGTGAGGTGCTAATTGCGAACTTTCAATTAATTGCTGAAGTAAAAGTGCTGATTATGATGCTCGGCGTGATCTCGAGACAGTGCCAATGATTTCGAAACCTTAAAGCTCTCTTAAGGTAGACATTCTTCTTGTCGCTACTCGAAATTAGTATTGAACATATTTAACTCCTCGAAACCGGACGCTCCGCCCTGGTCTTGCAGCATCTGTAACATGTCCGAGAGTTCTTGAGGTTGCGTACCAGGTCCACCCTGAGCAGGGTGAGGTGGCTGGGCTTGCCCAGTCACTTGAGGATTTGATTGTCCACCATCTGGTTGAGATGCTTGATGTTGTTGGCTCTGCCACCCCCACATACCTGTATAAATTCACCATTAATGCTATCTCGCAGAAGTAGCAAGTTCAGGTACGAAATCCAATACAAAAATACTGTCCATACTCACCCGAATTATTAGGCACTGTGGTGACTGCATGATACTGCGTAGCCGGTGTCCTGGCGCCGCTACTTAATTGGGTATAAGTTGGTCCGCTTGGTGACCTAGATGGACTTAATTGACTGTACTGATATCCTTCTGTTACAGGTTGCTACAGAGAAACAGATCAATTAGCAATCGAAATAAAAAATCCCGAATTGAAACGGGTACAATGCACTCACTTGTCTTCCAATAGCCCAAGCTTGCTGCACAGGAGTCGGGGATGTATTAGCTGGCTTTTGGATTCTACTTAAAACCGAAGAAGACGCGCTCTGCTGGCCAGGTGAGCCATAAGCTATCGGCGACTGTGTGGTTTCATATCCCTGATATACGTTTTGTGTACTGGACGGCCTGGGCTGCTGAGGGCCTGGCAAACGTAGTCACACAATTAAAGGAGGAAATAAGGTAAGGAGAAATATATCTTTATATAACAATAGCTTACCAGCTGTAGCTACAGTTGCTGGATGCTGCATCATGTGATGACCCGAGTAGAGTGGGTCCCTACCAGGATGTCTTTGAAGAGAGTAATCCAAGCCGGGTTGTCCATAGGCAGGTACAGCTTCGGTTTCTGTATGTCCATCACTGCCAGGATGGAATGGTCTTAAATAAGGAACAGGCGTATTCGTTAGGACGAATTTGGATTTATATATGCGATGGGTGTAGGAGTGTGCTTACTTTGTATGCGTGTTGGTGCAGACAATGTATTCGACGGTGTCGCTGAATGGGTTTAAAAATGCAAATGCGGATGTCCTCAACCACACCCACTCGCGATTTTTGGCTCGAAATCTGTACATCACAGACACCACCTGACCTTTCATCTTCAACACTGCGGAGAACGAGCATTCGTCAACGAAAATGAACGGGAACACAATCGAGGGATACTTTACCTTGTTCGAAGCTTTCTCTCATGTGCGTTAAGTCTTCTGGGTGGAAGAATTCGTAGCACGGATGACCTAAGAGTTCTGAAGGTGTGTAGCCTAGAATTCCACCGACTCTTTGGTCCACAAAGGTAAATTTACCTTCAGCCGAGTGACGCGAGATAAATTCTAAAAATCATACTCACTTAGAAGGTTCAAGGTATTACTTATACCGCTACGGTTTCAATGGTACTTCATCGTTCACTCACCATTATTGCTATTGGAACCTGCTAAATCGCTACTATTTGGTGTGCTAGTGACCTGTAGTCGTCCAATGGCGACCAGGCAGCAATTGCTGCTGGTGTTTTCATCTGCAACTACACCGTCAGGTCTAGCTTGAACACTACCAGGCCCCCTGTCACCTATGCCCACACCTGGTACACATGGGGGAACAAAATCACCTACAGCGTAAAATTATGAATCAGTCTAGGACTCCTCATAATCATTCACTGGTTGTGATTTCTATGCTGATGCGTACTACAGTGTCGTGCTAAGTGTGTCAGGCCTACAATTACTTATCCTACACCGAGTTAATCCGATATTTACGCCAATAGAGCCATTTCCGTCTCTCTGCTTTTCAGAGAATAATCCCCCTAGAGGTCCGCAAGCATAAAGTACACCAGACTACTCACTGAGAAATGCCTCCATAAGCTCTATCGACCATGCAATCTCGATCAACGATATTTGATAACAATTAAGTTCCAAGCTCCAGTTTCCATTTCAACGCGAGGGACACCTAATCGCCTACTCGGACAAGCCGGGACAGGTGTCTAGAGCACGGCGCTCCTAATGGAAGGTAAAACCTCCAACAAAATCACCGGCATCGAGTCGGTCTTCCTGATTATGTATCGGGGCCCGCGACACGGCATACGAATTCCGCATCCAGTGCTCGCGCCCGGCATAGTTATCGGTATTCCAGCCTGTCTGTGTCGGCTGTTAGGTCAAGACGATTCCATTCATTCTTATAAACCGATCCGCAGGCAATCCGGCCGTGGTCTGTCCGGCTCTAGCACCGACAACTCTTAATTTATAGTACAAACGTCGCTATCCCCGTATTTCTACGAAGTCAGGCGGGTTCGTTCATATTCCACCTGCACGCCGTCTCCCTCGCTTTAAAATAGAAAGTTGGCGCTACGTCGCGGCCGACCGTTATGTCCAACGATTAACGACGAAACATTGGAACCCGTACCAAACTCACCGGTGGGGGGCCAGTTTTTGATGTAGCCTGTACAGTGGACCACCGCGTAATTCTGGCCGTCCCTGGCCGGGCCCAACGAGTTCCTCTGCTTCATGCGGTGCAGGCCATGAGCCGCAGCCATGTCGCCGGTCGTCTGGAGGTTCCCGACCTTCATGCGACAGATGAAACCTCTTCTCGAGCCCATGCACATCCTCATGGAAGCTGAAACAGGCATACGTTCACGATCCGTCCATTCATTCAATCCTAAATCTCTATAATTAGTGACAGAAGGAAGGGCTCTAGATAGAAGAACCGATCTCCACTCACATTGACCCTCCTTCTTGACGGTCCCCGTCTTCAGGTCCAGCACCCTGCCCCCGTGCTGCGGCTCCTCCGCGCTCAGCTGCTCTCTGACCTTCTCGGTGTCGTCAGGGTGGACCTGCGAGTACAGACTGGTGCCGTACCAGTCGCTCTGCGTGTAGTTCAGAACAGGTGCGACCGAGTCGGAGACGTAGATGATCCTGCCGGTGTCGCAGCTGACGACGAACAGGAAGCCGTCGGCCGCCTCCAGGATCAGGTGCTTCAGCTCCTGGTCGGTGAGGAACGAGGGCTTGTACGCGTTGTCAGTGGTCGTGCTTCCGCTACCTGAGACAGAAATCCGTGTCGTTAGTCGAGCATCAAATGGAATTACAAGATTCCATCGATTCTTAATCGGAGGAGGACACCCTTCGCAAATCACGTTTCTTGCAAACGGCCACTATCGATCCGGCAGGGCAGGTTCATTCGGTCGACGCAGGGTGCACGTGTATCGGGTAACACTTCCCAGCCGGGACGAATGGCTGAGTACCCTTGTACGTGGAGATCGAAGACGCTTCAGGGTGGAATCTAATAGTCCCTTTGTTAAACATCTCAACCCCCTATCGATCTGCCGGCTATACATCCCCTAAAAACTTGGCTCGGAGGTTCTGCATCTTGGACATAGGTGCTGGATTAAACATCCCTAAAAGACTCGGCTGCGGAAACCACGATTATACTTCGACGTTCTTTGGTTCCTTCGCTAACGAGACATCTGAGTCGAGAATTCAGCAACGAATATTCCAGCGTCTTCTTCTTGAGGGACAGCGGAGATCTCGGAAGAAGAACAGACGCCCCGTTGCGGCGGGCTCGCGAGAGAGTATCGCGAGATCTCGTGGAAGTGAAGCCATCGAGGAACTATGATTTACGTGGCTACTAAACGTAATACTGTATATAGATCGCGATCAAGAGCGTGCTAAGATCGCCGGCGGGCCGGCACGCCGGATCGTCAGTCTCCGACGCTCGTGGAAGAAAACCCGACCGAATCGCGCGGCATTAATGTCCATCGAAGACGTTCTCCACGTGGAAGGTAATGGTAACGAAGGTCACCCGGGGTCTTCCATAGATCTTGTTTGGAAGTCGTTAAAGTACCTCTTCCCGGAATTTCTCCGTATATCGGGGTAAAGATCGCATCGCGGCCCTCTCTCTCCCTCTCCCTTTCTTCCTCTCTCCCTCTCTCCGTCCCTCCCTCGCTGTCTCGTTCGCTGCCGCCTCGCGGGATCCTGTCCGCTTTGCAATTCCGATCTTGCACCTCGATAGTTACCTGCGCTGCCGAGCTGCTCCGTCCTCATTTTTGGTGCCGTGGTTCGGCACCGAATTTCTCTCTCTCCCTCCCGGCCGTCTGCCCAGAATTTTTCTCCGGAAGCCCGAATGCTACTTCGAGCTTCTTCCAGTCATCCAAAGCCTACGATTTTCTTTCGGTCAGTCTAGCAAGGCGTGAACAATTGGTAGAAACGTCCGAGAGCCATTGGGAAGTTGGAAGTTTGAGGCAAGGGGTGCGTGCACGCGGGAACGATCGTCGACGTATCCCGGAGGCGATAGCCTCTCCTCCCGGTCAGGTAAGAGAGAGGCTCTCCGGTTCGAGCAATTTGTATTCAGCGGCCCTCTTGTCGGGAAAGAGGAGAAGTGGCTATAAACAATGCGACGCACCACCAATACTTAGCTGGAATCACGGCACGCACACCGATCCGGGGAAGGGGAGGGGGCCGAGCGTGTGTGCCGTGCCGGCTGCGTGTGTGCACGCAGAGCTGCGCTCTCGCGTCGCATCGCGTCGCACAGCGTCGGGGCTAAAGGGACAGCCGACCGACCGAACGAGCAACTCCACCCATTCTTACACCGGAAGCATATAATCGCGCTTTCTGCATTCGATATGACCAACAACCGACGAAACCTTCGGTGAATTACGACCGTTCCGGTGCAACCCGCCGGCCGGATGGGTTCTCGGAGACTGACAACAACCGGACGAGCCATGGGCCGCAGTGTCATCCCTTCGGCTTCCCTAACCGAGGATACTTTCCACGAGCAATTAAGTAGAGATCGATTCTCGGCGCAGGTCGTTCCACACACCTGTCGCTGGAAAACCATCGGTTTTCCGGAACGCGTCTCCCTTTCTAAGAAATCTTGTCCTACCAGCGTACTCGATTCTGTAAAAGTCTAAAAGATCTACGAATCGGAAGATCCTGTAGCAAATACCAGATTGCAGTACCGAGAACCGTGCAAAACTTCATGCAAATGGACCACTGCTTCTCGGGATATTTCCAGTTGCTCCTGCGAAGATTCGAATAGATCCTGCAAAACGATCGACGCCGCAAATCGGGAAGATCGTATAGCGAATGTTAGATTGCAGTGCTGCAAGTGTCTACGAACAGTTCCGTGCGAATACAGCTGGTTCTCAAGA